>WOFM01001169.1:0-10789 GCA_011428145.1 Ericerus pela
AAAAAAATTACCTTGTTAGAGGTAATGACATACATATAATATTAAACAAGTTTATTAAATGAAAAAATTCAAACAAAACAAGAAACAATATTATGACTAAGACTAGTTACAAGGAAAGTCATAAAGGAACATAAACGTAAAAAATTATAAAAACGTGAAAAAGTAAAAAACTTAGAAATTTTTATTTTATAGTTTCTTTTTTGACTGCTTGTCCACAAATTGCCGGACATTGTCTTCGGGTGTAGGATAAGAGTTTTGGCCATATATTAGGAATTCTGTGAAGGAAGAATGGGAAATTAGCAAATTTGTATAAGGTTATTATATGCATTATTAAAATATAATAAATCTTATTATTGTTAGGTACCTACTGACACTTATCACCCGCTTACACTTTTAAAAAGGGGCTGGACGGTGTGTTAATGAGTAATGAATAAAATTCTTAACTTAAAGTCAGTTAAATAGGAATTGAATGTATGGTGCCAATTTCCATTGTTTCAATTTCTATGTGCTTAGTCGAGTATGTCTAGTTTTCAGAACAATTATAGAGTTTCAACTTGAGGTTGTTGGAATTCTATCATCACTGTTTAATTCTAATGGGGCAAGAAACTTTATTGGTCTACTTATTACATTAGAATTAGGCAGTAATACATCTGCGTGACGAACTTTACCATCACGAGAGGGGTGCAACGTAACAATTTTGGCAATTTTGTATACGCCTGGTTTTGTCATATAGTCCAAGACATGGACTATGTCCCCAATTTTAGGTTCAAAGGGTACGTTTCTGTAAACATTATCGACACCTTTTTGAACTTTATCTCTTAAAAAGGGGAGGTATAAATTTTTCCAAGTTGTCCATAACTTGGTTAAATTTATTTGATCTATTTCCCACAATTTTTGTAGGGATTTAGTCGTTGGAGTAGACTCATCCAAGGGCTTGTTTAGATCTAACGTAAACGTTCTAAAGTTTGCGTGCAAAGAAATGAGCTGGAGTGAGGGTCCATTGCTCAGCATTATCTACCGCAGGGCATAAGGGTCTCTCATTAAGTACAACTTGAATATTTTTCAAAGCAATTTGAAAATTATGTTGATGATGAGGGTCTGCTCCCATTACGCGATAGAACATAGGTTTAAAATGCCTATTATCCTCTCGAAAGAGGCTCCATACCATGGGGCTTTAGAAGGTGTAAAGTACCAAGATATACCTTTTTAAGTAATTGATTGCTAACTTCACTGTTTGTAACAAACGTATCCCAAACTTAGGGAGAAGAGTTGCAATCAATGCAATTGGGCTTGCATTATCCGAAAGTATAACTTCGGTGTTCCCCTATCTGCAAAGAAAGTTTGGAACGCTACCCAAATTTCATCTGTCCTAAGTGAGGAAAGAGAGACGAAATAAACAGCCCTTGTAGAAAGGCATGTAAAGATTAGAACCCATTTTTATATTTTGGTGACGTTGGTGTTGCTTGAACATTCTTTTCTTTTTCAAGAATTCGTCAAAAATTAAAAATGGTCCAAATACATCCACTCCTGTGTAGGTAAATGGATGTGAAAACGGCATTAACCTGAAATCAGGTAAAGCCGAATGAGTTGGTTGCTCATACGGTTTGTTAGAATGTTTTTTACAGACTAAGCTAGCTTGTTTCAAAATTTTAGGCATGAGTTGCATTGCTTTGGGTGTAAAGTAACTACGTCTGAAGGCAGCCATAGTATATTTTACTCCTGCATGACAGTGCATTTCATGTACATTTAACAAAATTAATTTTGTTAAGTGTGATTTTGGATATAGTAAGACAGGAGATAACACATCTTCTGTAAAAGGTGTTATGGTAATAATTTTTGAGTCTGAGAATTCCTGACTCATCTATTACTATATGAAATTTGTTATAACTTATATATTCAGGGGGGTTAGGTCCCAAGAATGTATTATACAATTCAGGGAAGTGTTTTCTCTGATCTGTATATATGAAACATAGCAACCCAAACTGATATGTGTTGGGTAAGATTGCATAAGGTTTCATTGACCTATTACGTTTAAGTCTTTTCTGAGAAAACTTTCTTATTGCATTTAAGCAAGTAAAGAAGGTTTTTTCTAATTTAGTTAAAGAGTTAAACTTTTCTGGGTCAATATTAAAAGGAGATGTCATAGTTCCCTGCATGAAGTATTCATATGGGAAACTATCTTCTTTTTTGGCTGGTGTATTTGAAAGGTCGAGAGGAGTGTCTGTTACTTCCAAATTCTGAGGTTGTTGTGGAATAACATTTTGTGTGGCAAATGATTTCACTTGACACATAAACGTTTCTTTTTCCATAACAAACTGAGGTATTTGCCATTTTTTAGATTTAAGTTTTCTTTTTAACTTAGCCGGTTTGCGGTTATCAAATACGTCATCCGATGATTTAGGGATTAAACCTGAATATTTATCGGAGACTAAAAATGATTCCCTTAAAGTTTGTGTTACAGGAGAAGATTCTTCTTCTTCTGGTAATGATTGAATAATGTGGAGATCAGTAATAGGCCAGGTGTCTGGGCTATAATTGAGCCAATTTGGTCCTGACCACCACGTTGTCTTAAACAATTCAGTTATTTCTATTCCCCTAGATCCAACATCCGCTGGATTTTCTTGTGTGGGAACGTACCTAAATTCAATGTTGGGAGTGTTTTTTATATCTTCAACGCGATTTTGTACAAATTGCGTTAAGACTTTACGTTCCAACATCCATGTAAGTACACATTTGCTGTCAGACCAAATATAGGTTGGATTGGCAGCAATGTTTAATGGATTCCAAATATTTCGGATTCCTCTTGTCCCAATGAGTGCCACTAACAATTCCAGTTGTGGAATGGTCATAGGTTTCATTGGGGCAATTCTGGATTTTCCCATTACAAAACGAACATTCGCTGTGTCATTTTCTGGATTATGGAAACGTAAAAACGCTACCATACAATATGCTGTTTTAGATGCGTCTACAAACACATGTAATTGGCATTTATTCGGATTGAATGTCCCTGAAAAAATTTGTCGGGGCAAACAATAATTTGTACAGAGGGATAAATCTTTAACCAATTCATTAGCTATTGGTTGAAGAGCCTCTGGGATTATCTCATCCCATTTATACCCTTCGTTCCACAATTGTTTTATAAATACTCTTGATGGGACGAAAGCTGGTGCAAACCAGCCATGTGGGTCGAAATATTGAGATATAACTTTTAAAAATTTTCTTTTTGACCAGTTATTATATTCGATCTGTTTCTTTGGATCGCTTATAAAGATTATATCCTTATCCATGTCCCAAGTTAGACCTAGAACTTTAATTTGAGGTTTACTTAGTGCATCTATCGGATTAAAGTCCTTTCTTAATGGAATACAATTTGTGCCCCATTGGGAAAGTTCCATGGAAATATCCGTTATCAATTTGTTTGCACGGTCATGAAGATTTTTCATGTCTTGATATGTGGGTAATGAAGTTACTAAATTATCCACATATAAGTGATTAGCAAATTTTTCATAGAATTCAGGGTCAGTCACCTTGAAATGGTGCATCAATATAGCTGCTAATAAAAATGGAGCAGATATTATACCAAAGGAACCCTTTGAAATCTATATACCACCATATTACTCTGGTTAACGATTTATGAGGATCTTTTACCCATAAAAACCGTGTAACATCCCTGTCATCAGGGTGGAGTCCTATTTGGTGAAATGCTTTCTTAATATCCGCAATGATAGCAAATCTATCCTTGCGGAAAGTAAGAAGTATTTGTACCAAATCTGGTAAGAGATTTGCGCCTTTAAACATGCAATCGTTAATAGAATGTTTAGAAAGTTTAGTTTTGGCAGAGCCATCAAAAACAACTCGTAACGGGGTGCTTTTAGTTAAATCTAATACGCCTTTGTGTGGCATATAATGAATTAATCCTGGTTTAGCGTTAGGGTCTACATATTCGATCATTTCCAATTCGATTAATAATTCAAAATATTCAGTATATTTTGTAAATAACTCTGGTGATTTCCGTAATTTTGGTAACTGGTTCTCCAGTCTTTTATAACAGAGATTATAATGATCGGATAGAGGTGGTGGATTGTTTCGATAAAGCCATCTAATTTGGTATCTGTTATTAACCATTTTGATGTCTTTATAAAATAATTCAAGAGCTTCGGCATCTGCTTTGGCTTCTTGTAAATTATTCGACTCGATGCCTATAGCGTCGAGTTTCCACAAATTTTCTACTTTATGAGGGTCAGCAAAAAATGTTGGGGAGAAAGTTTCATTAATTAACTCACTATCTTCTAAAAGACCACCTAACATATAACCAAATTCGGTATTGATAAGTGTCAGAGAGGTAGAAATATGATTTAATTCAGTAACAAAAGACCACATATAGTCATTTCCTAAAAGTAATTGAATCATATGTTTTTCTTCCAAAGATGCAAATTCGATATTTGCATATTCAGGAAAACTTTCTCGAAATTTTGACAAATCCGGTTGCTTTAGATCACGAGTTATGTGATCTAAAGTTTTTGCCGTGATTGGTACCATATTTCCACTTGGAGTGAAAAGATTAAAATCAACTGAGTGAGACTTAGTTGGTTTTGCATTCAAGTATTGTAAACTTCCCAAAGATAACCATTCCTGATCATATCCCTTACATTTTAATTTACTGTAAGCATAGTTTTTGGTTATAAAAGTATCTATGCTTCCACAATCGAAAAAACCTTGAATTTTTATAGGCTCTTTTATGTGTTTGGATGAAGCATATGATTCAAAAACTAAAAAAGTTGAAGATTTTTTAGATTTACTAAGATATGCAAAACACTTACTATTTACAGGTAACGCCTTTTGTTGATGTGATGTCAACTCCGGTGTTGGTGCAATCGGCTTAATGCTTCTTGTATCCAACTTGTTCTGTAAATTAGAAGGGTTTTCTTGTAAAGTTTGTATTGACTTTTCATTTTTAAAGTCAATGTTAAACTTACTCAGAAGTTCTCTTCTGTCCTTTAAGGTCGCGATCCAGTTATCGACCTTACCAGCTGTGATCGGGTAATCTGCCATCGGACAAAGATTGGAATGATGGTCCTCAGCAAGGCATAACCACCATTTGCAATTCTTTGGGGGTTTCTTCGGGCAGTCCGTTCCAGGATGCGATTCCACGCAGAGATCGCATAACATGTTTTCGTTATAAAACTCCATACGCTTTTCAAGCGTATTATAGGGGCGATGCGTACAGAGGAAAGCATGATGCTTTCCTTTGCAAAAAATGCATTGCCTATCCTGCGGGTGCGGTGTGTTAATTACTCCCAGTGGAGTATTCTGCGCTTGGCGCAAACTCGCCCGTTTCTGTTCCTCTGAAACAGAAGAAGATAAAGAATTGTCTTTTTTATTAGATTTTTCTTTATTATTTTGTTTTTTATTTGAAGGATTAGAATTATCTTTTCCTTTCTTTTTGTTTTTATTGTCCGTTTTTTCAAACGTGGCAGCTGCAAAAGCGGGTTTGCCTTTAGGCTTACCTCTATTGCTTTCATTTTTATTTTGGGGGTTATTTTTATTTTTGTTCCCAAAATCCTTTTTCGGAGGAGCATCTCTGTCCTCAATTAATTCGAAAATTTTAATAAATTCGCGAATTGCTGAAAAAAGATGAGAGACGTGTCTCTCGCTACTTTTTAAATTATTAATGTAGGATCGTTGTGGAAATTTTTTGACCGCTACGTTAAATACTTGCTCTTCATCGACAATATTGGAGATTATCCTATATCTGTCGATAAGAACAGCCAGTCCATCCATACTATCTTGGATAGAGGAGATGTTGTCTAAAGCTTTAGGAAAAGCTGTGATCTGATACCAGATCTCGGCCTTTACTTTGGACAAATCTCCAAAACGATCGTGTAAGAATTGCAAACGTTGATCGTACCCTACTTTATCTGGTGCAAAATGATTGAATTTTTTGACCAAATCCTTTGGCATTGCGTCTTGCATAATTTTAATTTTGTGGGGTATGCCAATATCTGCACGTAGATGTACGTACATTTTAAAACTTCTTATCCAACCTGGATAAGTTAAAATTTTTCCATCCCATTTATCTAAACAATATTTAGGTGTCTTAATATTAAGTGGGATATCATCCGTATTATTGGATGGATCCAATTCCCAACATTTAGGAATTGGATCTAAATCCTCAGATAATTGAGAATTTACCGTATTAAATTGGTCACCTATAGTTTTAGGGACTAATGCCGTTAAAGAATTTTGAATGCGTGAAGCATTTTTCGAAAATCTTTCATGATTAAAATTTGTACGAGTTGAATCAGTACGTAATCTCTTATGTACCGGTTCATCTCGTGTTTTTTCATAAGATGGAGTCAATCGTTTTGCGGATGTATCCAAATTATCATTATTAGTAGAAGTAAATTGCTTACCTCTACGAAGTGGTCGTGATACGTAAGTATTGTGGAAATTGTGGTAGTTAGTGTTGAAGACTTGTTCGGCAGCTTCCTTCATTTCTTGAAGGTGCTCCTTTTGTTTTTGCAAGTCCCGTTCCACATCCTGAATATTGGCCAATTCTTGTGCTATTTCAGTGGCGATGGAACGTTTCTTGTTCTCCAACGCAATTTCTTCTTCCATCCGAATCTGTCGTGCTCGAATTCGTTGTTCGGCCAGTCTATCCAATTCCTCTTCAGTGAAGTTTTGGAGATTGGGGCCGGCAGCTGGCGGGACAACGTTTTGTTTGACATGAACAGAGTCCGGTAGCGATTTCCGTGAAGTGGAACCATCGTCAACGTCCATCCTGGGAGCTGTATTTACTGCGGGTTGGAGAACCGGAAAACGTTCTTCAATTTCTCCTTCCAGGCAGAGTAGTTCTCGGATAGCGCTGCGAGATTCTTTTGTCTCCGTTAGTGGAGCCCCGCGTGGAATGTGACGTATTTCTTCAACTTGGAAGCGTATAGCCTTTAGCTGTCGACGTGCTTGAGTGGAGGAAAGATCCGGAGATTCCAGCATGGCATTGAGCTCTTTACAGTATTCTCCGGCTGTATATACCGCTTGTGAGAACTGAAAGAGTTCTTGCTGGTCCCAGGAACTGACACTGCCCATGTCCACGTCCGGTGATTGTGAGATCGTGTTAAAGAATCCTGGGGGCGGCCCAATGCTGTCCCTGGAGGTACCAGGTATTGGATGGACTGACCTCCTGGCTTCATCTATTCTCGGTTGGACCAAGTACGCGGGTTTATTTGATTTTACCCGGTTCAACTCGTCCAGTTGCTCTTGGGTATACTCCATAACCCTATTTTCTTCAGCAATTTCCAACAGGGGGAAACCTGGTGGAGGAGGTGGGGTTGGGAGGTTCTCCTCAGCAACGGTTGAGTTTCCGGATATTATCGAATGCCGTGATCGCTCAGAGGTACGAGACATTATACTGTATTTTAGACAAATCACAACAATAGGGGTTTGTGTAAGATTACAGTAGTACTGATAATTAAAATTCATAAAATTTTGAAAATTTTTTGAAAAAATTTTATTTAATATTAATTAATTATTCGGAAAATATTACGTCCAGATTATTTAATTGGGTGTAATGTTTAAGTATAATGAATATTTATTTCATTATTAAAAAATTAAAAAATAATAAGTATTTAATTATGAGTTGTGTCCAAAGAAAATTTGGGCATGACCCGTAAGCGCAATGATATTTTAATTTCATTACATACAAAAAATATAATACAAATAATTATTATTTGTTACGAGTCATGTCCAATGAAAATTTGGGCATGACCCGTAAGCGCAATGAAGTTTTAATTTCATTATTTATAAAAAATTTAATAAAATTAATTATTATTTATTACGAGTCATGTCCAAAGAAAATTTGGGCATGACCCGTAGGCGCAATGAAGTTTTAATTTCATTACTTATAAAAAATATAATAAAAATAATTATTATTTATTACGAGTCATGTCCAAAGAAAATTTGGGCATGACCCGTAGGCGCAATGAAGTTTTAATTTCATTACTTATAAAAAATATAATAAAAATAATTATTATTTATTACGAGTCATGTCCAAAGAAAATTTGGGCATGACCCGTAAGCGCAATGAGTTTTCAATTACGCGAAATATTTATATTCGTATTTTCAGGACCTAGAAACCATATATGTTTTTACCTTGGGTCACGCAAAAAAAATTTTGGCGTGACCCAGGGGCGCAATGAGGTTTCCGATGTCGCGAAAATACACAAGTAATAATGCACATAAAAATAACAAAATATAAATTTTGTTATGGGCTTATGTCCATAATACGTAATCAATTAATTTTTTCAAATTAATTGTTTGCGTTATTAGGATGCCATAAATATTATTCGAAAGTACATAATATAATAAATGGCATGATAAAATAATAAAATGAAATTAATTATTTTAATATTTTTATAAGACTTACGTAACACGTGAGTATTATTCTAATAGGATCGATAGTTACGAATACGAAGAACGGGAATTCTCGTACGTATTTGGTAGAGGAACGGGTCGTGGTACGAAAAATTGAAGTACAAGTTGCGACCTGTTGATATATAAAGGGTATTAGTAACACGAAAAAACCTTTTATATTATAATTGGCATAATTAATAGTAATAAAATTAATTATTTTTCCTATAATCTTACGTCCTGACGAAAGTTTATGAATGTTCGAACCTAAAAATTCGCACGAAATAATTCGTTTCTCCATTTTTTGTCGAAACACTAAATAGGTCAGCGAGTCATATTTCTTACAAAAGGCTAAATAATTTTTATAAAATGTGCATAAAATGGCATTTTATTAGGCATAATTAATGAAATTATTAATTATTTAAAAGGCAAAGAGTAAAACTTACTTAAATAAGTAATTCTTATTCTTTGGAAGATCGAAATATTTCGTCGCACTTCGTCGTTAATGGCGGAAATCGAACAATAATTGCGATCTATTACGAAATAATTAAGGGTTTTTATTAAAAAACTGAAGTCCTTAATTCACGAAAATTGCATAATTAATGATGATAAAATTAATTATTATATAAACTTACGGAATTGCGTAATTTTATTCTGCTGTTACGTTTTCGAATTTTGAAGATGGAACAGTGTGAACTCCCGATTTTGAAGATCGAAACACAGGTTGACACTGTAATAAAATGTTGAATTTAAAACACATTTTATAAGAATAAATTAATTCGAACTTCAATTTATGCATAGTGATTTACCGAAATTTTTAAACACGAAATAAAATCACTATTAATGGCGTTACAAGGTTCGTACTAGTACAAAAATGTTTTTAAACGCTTAATTATTAAGTTTTTATTAAAATTTAATTAAAATTACACAAAAAACTTCACTTTTTTGAGAAAAAACAGTAAGACGAATGGGAGCACTAATTATGCATGGCATCTTCTACAACCTGATGTCGTAGAAAATGTCATCGTACGTCTAGGGTAGTTCTTCTGCGCATGCGCGTATAACTACCCAGTTTGTTCACTGTGTTTGTGTGCGTAAGAATTATACTGTCACCTTTATTAAGTGTGATAGTATTGGTATATAATACGATGCGTATTGTATTGTATGATTGCAAGAATTTGCAAGCATGCATCGGCCGATGAAGTCAATACTTTGACCTTCGACCTATACCATTTTTCGTCTTATCTACATGATCGATGTAGATGAGACGTGAAATCGTATATTTTTCATCATTTATAAGAATTAGTCTAATTTCTTATGAGTGCGAGGGAGAGAGAATATTATTTCTTTCTCTCTTGCTTACGTATATTTTTTATGAGGACAAAAAAATATTTCTCGGTGGAAGGATTTCTTGGAAATCTTCCTTGTATTTGGTCGTCATTTTAACGGCTAAATTCTTTTTACGTATTTTCGTGTGTGGCGGCCATATTAATTTCAACAATATTTTTTGCCGCCAATTACGAAAATGACTGTAGATGGACACTATATGCTGGGGGCGGCTATAAAAATTTCACATTAGTGGAATTTTTTAGCCATCTTTTTACATAGTCGTGTATGAATAATAATTCCGATTGTCATTATTATGTACGTATTAATTACTGGGGGCGGCAAATTTATTTGGTCGTCCCTAGTTCTTGATGGAAATTATTCTTTCTTAAAAGATAATTTTCACGACATATTTATTTGTAAAATAAATTATATATTATGAGGTTTTCACAATATTACAGAGTATATTCAAGTACTTTGTTTCTTGAACGGTGGAAGCGATTTTTTTTTTTTTTTTTTTTGTATGAAGAATTATTTTGTATTTTCTTACAAAAAAAAGAAGATAGAATATAATTTTTCATTTTATTGGAATTAATATTTCGTGATTAGCGTTAATTAATTTGTGACGTCCCAAAATGATAGTCACATGTTTATGAAATTTGTTTAAAATTAGAAATTACGAAAAAGGGGTGAAATTTTGAAGAGACAGCCCAAGATCGCAGATCGCAAGAAATACTAATATCCTAGATCAGGAAGGGAAAACGGTGTGAAACGAGCTAGCCTACATACTACTTAAAGCCATGAGGTCTTGCCTCATGGTACCTCACACAACTCCCCATAATTTATTGTTAAAGAGCCTTAATTCAAGAGGAACGATCTTTTTTACATTTTGGTTATCTATTAATTTGAATATCATAGCTACCGGTTGTTGTGACCAAGTGTTTGAGAATCTATATCTTCGATGTTGATGATCCGTCAGCTGAGTAATTCTGGTTTCATGATGATTCGAAGTTACCAATAAAAGATGTTTTACCGTTTTATAATCTTGGCTCTATGG
>WOFM01001171.1:0-139910 GCA_011428145.1 Ericerus pela
ACTGTCAAAAGAAAGTTTCAGTTCCAGAATTTTTTCTCCAAGCACAATTTGTTTGTGGGTTTTGAGATAACTGGCTATGTGAACAGTTATTACGATCGGGTGTAACAAGTTTTGAGGAGATTTTAGCAAAACTACAGCATTGGAAGCCTCCAGAATTGAGAGCAAGGAGTTGACTCAACCTACTACAGCTCTACCCAGCGGTCAACCAAGTGAGATACATAAAATTGTCCAGTGCAATCGCCATTTGCGTAGAAATTAGGTTCCAGCTTGAGATGGGAGTTGTGGGAGAGATTTTCAATCACATTGTAATCTTTCATTGAGTCACAAGGGACATTTTGCAAGTCAGTCACTTGGTCATCAACGGGGATTAAAATATTGTTCCCTGAGAATTGAGGACCTTTGTTTTTTTTGTGACAGAAATAATCATAAGTCTCGAGATTGTTGCATTGAAAAAACTAAGCTAAAATGTACATCTTGTAACAAAGAAGGCCACATATCAAAAGTTTGTATTTGAACACTACTGAGAAATTCAAAAAGCCAAGCTGATACTGCAATCTACTCCATTGAAGATTCCAGTAGTGTTTCCAACTTGTACACATAGCACACTTACGGTCTCAATATGATAGATGCTATTACTGATTGCTTAGAGAACATCACCATTGTCAAATAGGGTCCCGGACATGACTCTCAGAATTATTTGAAATTAATGGGAGAGATAGTCTAAAGCCTGTGAATGAAGGTTCTGAAATGTTTTTTGAAAAATATTAAATAGAAAGGAAGATATAAGATGTCAAAGTTGCGCTGCACCAAAAACAGTACCTCGATGTGCGCACCCTGTTGTTGTGATGTCATAGAATTGACATTTTTGTATTTTGCATTATCAGAGGTTGCTGGTTTAAATACATCTCATTAATACTTCATTTTTAAGTAGGTTTTTGGTGAAAATTTACTGAACAAAATTGACTTTGAAGCGAGGATGGGCTCTCATTTCATTTCAGGACCCAAGAAAAATTTTGGCACAGAAAACTCAAAGTTTAAATTATCACCTAAGTAAATAAGATTCAATAAGTTTGGGTTTCTATCTGTATTTATTTTTTGTACTTCCCACTGAAGTAGAAGGTTGAAAATTGGTATGAGGGTGCTTGAGTATCACATCTAATTTTTTTTTTTTGAAATCCCAAAAATAAGAAAAGGGCATCAAATATGGGCCAAAAATTCATTTTCTTGGAACTTTCAACATATATACACTGAAATTATCCAACTCAACACAAAGGTGGTATAATATTGTTTATTTATGCCTTAAAAAAATATTTTTTGAGGTACTGAGTTCAAATTGGACCTTAAGTTTTTTAATTTGATCAATATTTTGACCCAAAGGGACTCAAAAAAGGGCCTAATTTTGTTTTTTTACATTTTAGTATGTAATACATCATTTGTAATGTTTTTTGAGGTACAGAGTTCAAATTTGTCAATAATTTTTTTATTTGATCCATTTTTTGACCCCAAAAGACTCATAAAAGGGCCTAATTTTTTTTTTTTACATATTATTATGTAATACATCATTTGTAATGTTTCTTGAGGCACCAAGTTCAAATTTGACATTATTTTATTCATTTGACTTATTTGGCTCAAAATGAAAGGAAATTTTGACTTTTCATATTTTATAGTGTAATACATCATTTGTAATAGTTTTTAGCTGCTGATTTTGAATTTGACATAATTTCTTAATTTTACCCATTATGGCTCTGAAAGGGGCTAATTTTGAAT
This sequence comes from Ericerus pela, assembly GCA_011428145.1. Taxonomy (NCBI): domain Eukaryota; kingdom Metazoa; phylum Arthropoda; class Insecta; order Hemiptera; family Coccidae; genus Ericerus; species Ericerus pela. The sequence continues at coordinate 1,768 of WOFM01001171.1, forward strand.
TTCCCTATTATATTGTGTGATATATTATTGGTAATTTTTTTAGACTTTAAGTTTTATTTTGACATGTATTTCTGCATTCAACTCTATATAATGTGATCCAAAGTGGTTCAGATATAAGTAGCTAATTTTAACTTTTCACATTTTATTGTGTGATATATTGTTTATAATGTTTTACAAGTTTCTGAGTACAAATACAAAAATCTTATTTTTCTTACAAGTAAGCTGGGCAAGTGGTTTTACTGAATTTTGTTGTTTTTTATTGGCCTCAAAAAACATGGGCATCCAATACCTAATAAATCACTCAATAATAAGTGAAGATATAATTGCAATCCCTTTTTTGAGGCCACAGGAAGAAAAAAGTGGTTCAATCTAAAAATGGATTGTAAATATATTCTCAGTGCCTCAGAAAACATTATTTATGGTGTATCAATCAATAATATCTAAGAATTTTATTTGAACTCCCTGTTTCGGTCACATGGGGGTCAATGAGGTATTCGATTTAAAAATAGATTGCAAATCTAAACTCAGCGCCTCAAAAAATATTATTAATGATGTATCACTCAATAATATCTAAGCATGGTATCTCAACTGCCTGTTTGGGGTGACAGGGGGCTCAATAAGGTGTTTGATCAAAAAATGGATTGCAAATCTAAACTCAGCACCTAAAAAAATATTATTAATGATATATCACTCAATAATATTTAAGGATATTATCTCAACCCTCTGTTTGGGGTCACAGGGGGCTCAATAAGGGGTTTGATAAAAAATGGATTGCAAATCTAAACTCAACACCTCAAGAAATATTATTAATAATATATCACTCAATAATATCTAAGAACATTATCTCAACCCAGTGTTTTGGGTTACAGGGGGTGCAGTGAGGGGTTTGATCAAAAAATGGATTACAAATCTAAACCCAGCGTCTCAAAAAACATTATTAATGATAATATATCACTCGATAATATTAAAGAATATTATCTTAACCCCCTGTTTGGGGTCACAGGGGGCCAAGGAGGTTTGATCTAAAAATGGATTATAAATATAAACTCAGAGCCTCAAAAAACAATATTATCAATGTATCACTCAATAACATCCAAGAATATTATCTTAATTCCATTTCTTAGGCTACAGGGGGCTAAATGAAGGGTTAAATCTAAAAATGGGTTACAAATATGAACTCAACACTCAACATAAATTACTCCCCAGGCACCACCAAAAATTTTTTCCAAGGCTGTGCTGTAATATGAAAACAAATAACGAATAATTGGTTTTTGACTTTCTTAGTTTTTATTGTTTTTCAATGTTTTGAATTTGTCTATAAATAAGGGGGTAGGGGGTGCAAGTGCACATCCTTTTATCCCCTCCCTCACAGTCACCATGAAATTTCTAAATTGATGTGCTTGACTAAACTAATGTACAAACACAGGAGAGTGAGGAATGAATGAATGAGAAACCTGTGAAAGAGGTGAAAAGTTTGCTGATGTGTCAATTCTATGACATCACACCCACTGCTCAAAAAATATCACAACGTTTTTTGACAACTCAACTTTACCATTCCTTTTCTCCCATTCTATCCAACCAATTTTAATGCGATTTTCACTGATATTTTTTATTTTTTTTTAAAAGAATTTCAAAATATGTTTACTGAAAATCATGTCCGGTACCCTATTGTATGAGATTGCTCCAGATGAAGATAATTACCTTCTCACAATTAAAGTTAATGGCAAGCCCCAGTGTTTTGAAGTTGATTTGAGAACCAAGTTTTCACTTATTGCAGAGAATGAATTTAACGCCCTCAACCTAGAGATTCCACCTCATCATCCGGATATCACTTTTTGATCTTATTCAACGCACATTATCTAAGCCCTGGGTAAAGTTTCTGTTACAGCTGAGTACAAAGGAAAGAAAATCACTGAAGTTTTGTATGTTGTCCCCACTGACCTCAATACTCTCCTGGGTTGAAAATGGATTCGAGGAATGAACATCGAGCTCCGAGAGATTGAAACTGAAATGAAGAACACTCAGATGGAGTCCAATGTTACCACAGTAAATTCTGTTGAAAATATCATCAGCGAGATTCCTAGTATTTTTGAAGAGAAAATCGGTTGTGTTCCAAATTTTGAAATTAAGCTCCAGTTAGGTGAAAAAGCTAGACCTATTTTTTCACGTGAATGGAATTTACCATATTCCTTACCTGAACCTGTCAAAAAACAGTTGAATAAGCTCGAAGCCAGTGGCATTATTTCAAAAGTTGCTATTACTGATTGGGGATCACCACTGGTTGTCTTACCAAAACCAGACAAAATAGTTAGACTCTGTGTTGATTATAAATGTAGAATAAATGATCGTTTCGTCTCAGCTAATAACCCAATAAGACGCATCAATGATGTTCTGAATAGTTTACGTAACTCGACATATTTCTGTAAAATTGATCTTTACAATTCTTACTTCCACCTGAAAGTAGATGAAGAGAGCAGAAATATCCAGACATATCAACACACATGGGTACATACAAAGTGAATCATCTTTCTTTTGGCATCAAAACAGCACCAGCAGAATTTAATCGTATATTGTCGCAGATTTTGAAAGATCTCCTTAAGGCTGTGGAATATTTTGATGACATCATGCTGCATGGAGCCTTCTTGGAAGAATGTGAGAGGAATTTACAGGAATTCTTGAGAAGGTTTTCTGAGTATGATCTACATGTGAATCGAAAAAAGTGCTTTTTTTTTAAACCAAGAGTGAATATTTGGGTCATGTTGTTCAACACAATAAAATAAGCAAATCAGCGGAGAAGATTTGAACTGTAATGGAGATGCCACATCCTTCAAATGCTATGAAATAATAATATTTTTGGGTATGGTCACGTACTATTCATAGTTTATCCCAGATTTGTCTTCAATATCATACCCTCTTCACAAATTATTAAGAAAGAAAGAGTTTCTTCTGGTCTTCTCTATATGAATCTGCGTTCATCAAGCTAAAGAATGATATTTCCAGTGATCAAGTTTTGACATATAATCCAGTCCTACCAGTTTTCCTTACATCAGACGCATGTCCATTTGGCATTGTTGCAGATCTCAGTCATATTGTTGATGGCCAGGAAAGGCCAATTGCTTACACATCTCATTTTCTGATTCTAGCTGAGCAAAACTACAGTCAACTCGACCAAGAGGCATTAGCTGTCATTTTTGCAGTTTCACACTTCTATGATTATATTTTTGGTTGGCACTTCATTCGTGTCATGGACAATGAACCACTCACTCGTATTTTCCACCCTCACAAAGCATTGCCACAAATAACGTTGTCACGTCTGCTCTGTTATGCTTCATTTTTATCTGGGTTCAATTGTATTGTCAAGTTCAAAAAGGGTAAAGAAAATGTGAACGTTGATTGTTTGTCGAGAGCACCGATAAACCAGAAACATGTTTCAACTGATATTGCCATTGGTGAAGAAGTTCATCAACTGCAGGCATATTCAGTATTCCAAATTTCAAGTGAGTCGGTTACTGTTGAAATCTTAGCAAAGTAACATTGAGTGATGTAGAGCTTGGGCCAATTTTACAATCTTTGCACACCTAATCAAATGACTCACCCTTCACAGTAAATAATGGTCTCCTTGTTCTAAATGATTGAGTTGTAATACCAAAGAATCTCCAGAAGCAAATTTTAGATGAACTTCATACTACTCATCTTGGCATTACAAAGTTGAAGCAACTTGCGCACCGTTATGTATATTGGAAATGCCTAGATGGAGACATCAAAAAATTAGTCAAGTCATGTGAAAGCTGCGTCAAAATCAAATCAAATCCAGCAAAAGTTCTTGTACACCCATGAGAGGAGTCTCAAGAAAATTGGGATAGAGTTCACATTGACTATGCAGGCCCATTCCAGAACCATCAGTTCCTTGTCGGTGTTGATGCTAAATCAAAGTGGGCTGAAGTCAAGTTAGAGAAAAATGCTCCTACTTCAACTTCAACAATTCAACTTCTAAATGAAATTTTTGCAGTTCACGGGTTTCCACGCACATTAATTTTAGATAATACAAATATTTTATTTTCCAAAAATTCATCGTACCAGGCCATCCAGCAACAAATGGGCTCGTGGAACATCATGTGCAGACATTGAAACATTACCTGAAAGCAGCTGTTGATGATCCAGACCCATTGAAGGATAAACTAGATAAAATCCTTTTCTGACACCAAGCTACACCACTTTCATCTGATAAATCATCAGCTGAGCTTTACCTACATCGAAGAATTCGTATTCAATTGGATGCCATTTTCCCACAGCAACTTTCTTCCACAAAGGTATCCTTGCCCAACATTCATCAACTAAAAGAGAGGGAGAGAATTCAAGTATGCACATTCAAAGAAAATCAAAATACATAAGAATTTGGTACTATCGTACATAAATTGGATCAATGCCACTATACCATTCGACTTGACTCTGACTGTACAACCAAGTGTTATATAAATCAACTTCATTCTACTCTTGTGCCTCAAAAGAAAGCTGTCTACTTTGTGCCAACTCAATCATACAACATACCTAGAACTTCAAGGCATTCACAGGCAGTTCAACAAGCACCACCCAGAACATCAGTCCAACTAGCACCACTCCCAGAGCAAATCCAACAACCACCAAGAGGACCTATCTGTCAATTATGCTGTACAAGGCGATGTCTATATCACATGAATTTTATTATCATTTATTTTATCCATGTTTACCACTTTTACTAATATTTGTGTTTTTAGCTACTCTACAATTTTTTTGTATCTTAAAATTTTCAAGGGTTTAATGTTTAATAGTTTTTCAAATTAAGAGTGGAGATTGTCCTAGTACACTTATCATGTTATCTCCTTTTTCCTATTCTCAGGCTAGATAAGACATACATCTATTTTTCATTTTCATGTACCTACACTTTAGTATTTGAATATAGTTGTTATCGTCACACCATTCTCTACTTCATTTTCAAAACCTTCGATATAACAGCCTGTATAAATTATAGGTATTTTTCTTGAACAATTGAACTGCTGATTTTATGTCTGAATATATATTTGTAAAACTACTGAATTTCTATTGTTTAGAACCGTTGTGTCCCAGAAAATATTGATTATTAGCGTTGACCGAATACATATAAGACTGAAAAACCTAGTGGAGAAGTTTTCCACTCATGGGTGCAAATTTATAATTTTCTTTATGGGTGCTCCTCAAAAATTATCATAAATATAATCTCACAAAATCTCAACCCCCCAAATTTAAAGAGGAAAAAATATAAATAAACAAGAAAATGGATTTTATTATTTGTAAACGTCTTCAATCGAACAAAATTTTGCTCGGTTATTCTCAATATCCAGTAACATATTTTTATGTAATACAAGCCCTGAAGCTTCACTTCGCAGCGCTTTGGCTTGTACTGCCCTGGCAGCACTGATAAATTTGTTAGTAGCATGGAAACAACGAAACATTTGCAGTTGACGCATAAGCATTGAATTTTGTCTAAATAATTTTCGTTGAATTTTGTCCTAAAAAATAGGATTGTACGTTCATTATAATGATTAGTCGACCAAAATCGTAGTCATCTCCATAAAATTCTTTTAGTTCAGTTCCGTTGTTTTTATCGAATAAAAATTCTTCTGCAATTTTGGCATGCTGAAGTTTGTTTTTTTCGTCAAATTTATTTTTAAATCCTTTGTACGATATCAAATAATTGTTTATGGAAAAATTGTTCCTCACTTAATTCTGCACTGGTTTCTGGATGAAAGTCGATTCAGACAGAAATTTTTCATTTACAGATTACCAATTCTTTTGCTGTTCCTACCTTCTATTTTCAATTTGTCTGCTTCTTGTCAAATTCTGCTTTGAATAACAAAGCAAAATCAGATGGTTGTTGGTTAATATGTTCTACTAGTTCTGCATTCAGTGTAGATTTGAGTGGTGATTCCAGTGCCATAAATCATAATTTATTTGAAAAGTCCATAATGTTGAAGAATCTGATCAGGATCAAGGTATTTAAACGTAGTTGTAATGTATATTTTCGTATATTTTTAGAAATGACGAACATATTTGTAAACATGTTTTCAAATACCAAAAATGTATGTATTCATCAGCAATAAAACATCCTATAACTCTTTATAAACCACCACCAATTTACCTGTATTTGATTTTATGAATATAGATATAATGTCCGTATACTCATGACCTAATTGTGCCTGTCCCTCGAGTATATTACGAGTCAGCACAACCCTATAATAACAACACCCTACCTCACTTAGCCTATCTGATACGTACGCTTACATACTCCAAATGAGTATATAAACCCTCGATTCGAAGGAATAAGACACAGTTCCTCGACAGTTACTTCTAAGTACCTAGAACCTCTCTTGTAGAGTTACTAGTGAACAAACAGTTTTGTTTGAAGGATTGTGTATACAAATGTTTAAGTATTAACGTACTAATTGATGTACTGTTTTGTACAATTTATTATTTTATTAAAAGTGTTAATTCAAATGTGTGTTTTTTAAAATATTATTGAGTCTCTCAAATACATTAAGGTCCATGATAGTTTGTGGATAATAAATTGAATATTTAATTTATTATAGAGGTATTAATGCTTATCCAGTGTTTAATATCTCGTGTATGGTGTAACACTGAAAGTGGTTCTAATTAGCTACATTACTACCTTTTTTGGCTGTTACAATAGTTTTGTTTATGTTACTAAAATTGGCACTATCTGAAGAATTTCTAACCAACTTGTTATTAATAAAAACGCTATGCCAGTCAGGAATTAAAGTTAATTTTGATTGTTTAGGTAATGTTGATCTTTTTTGAGAAAGAGATGGTGAGCTTATAAATTCGGGAAAATTGCTGGACAATAAATTGTATAATGTAACATTTTTTTTGAATCTTGTTCAAAATTTTAATAGTTTAGATACAGTGTCCAAAAGCGATATAAACTTCTGGCATGCCAGGTTAGGGCATCCAAATTTTGAAATCATGAAGAAAATGTCCAGAGCCCATCTGATTAAAGAATTTAACCATCAGAATATTGATTTCTATAAAAATTATGTTGAAGGTAAACAAAACAAACTTCCTCACAACACAACTACTCGAACTTGTTCATACAGACTTGTGTGGCCCAATGCAAACCACTTCATACTACAATAAAAGGTGTATGTTAACATTTTTAGATGATTTTTTGTCATTTGTCATTGTGTATTTGTTGGAAACAAAGGATCAGGTATTTGAGACATTCATGGATTTGGAGGTTTATGTATGGAACCAATTTGGCAGAAGAATTGGGGAAATTTGATGTGACAATGGCACTGAAATTATAAGTGTTAATTTTAAAATGCAGTGCAAGTTGTAGGGTATTATGATTGCTAATACTGCTTTATTCTGCCCTCCGATAAATGATAAAATTTGCAATAATACAGTAATACTTACACTGAGTGACTAAATTGAACACTTCTTGAAAAGGCTTGAACCATTGTAATTCATTCTAGTTAAAATTTGTGTTATTGGTCCAAGGCTGTACTATGTGCAACCTACTTGTATAATCAAACTCTTAATTACCACCACTAGTTACCTGAGAAAATTTAGTATAATAAAGATGTTAATTTGAATAATGTTAGGATCTTTGGCTGTGATGCTTATGGACTCATACCAAAAGAAATGAGGAAAAACAAATTTGAAAGTGAAAGTTTTCCTTTGGTGTTTGTTGGCTATATCCTAGAAGGATATCCTTTGTTTAATACCACCAAAAAGATCTTGTCATTGGTAGAGATGTAACATTCTATAAATCAAAATTTATAAAAACTCAATTCTGAAAATAGAGATAATGTTGCATCTACAATTGGCTCTCATAACATAAATGGAAACTCGAGTCACACTAATTGATGAACCTGATGCTAATGGCTTGTGTCATTTCTCATACATTGTCTTTAAAGAGTTTACAAATAATTTTAGGGAAGTGAAAGCTTCAAATGATAAATGTGAATGGGAAATCACAATTTCCAATGAATTAGAAGCACTTCATGATAATAATATTTAGATATTGGTTGATTGTCTGAAGCCAGTTTTATCAAAGTAGCTATTTAAAATTAAAGAAGACGGTTAAGGAATAAAATTATTTAAAGCCAGATTGGTTGCTTGGGTGTTTGAGGTAAATAAAAGTTCTGATTTCAAGGAGTTGTATGCTCTGTTAGAAAAAATGAGCACCCTTTGTACTTTGGTGTGAAATTTGGTCATAACATTTCTAAGATCGATATAAAGAATGCTTTCTTTAATAGATTTTTTTAATAGACGACCCGTATCTTGAAATACCTGATGGTATTTATACCAAAGTTGACAGAAACAAAAAGGTTTTAATGTGAAACCAGTCAGTTTATGGTCTCAAGAGAGCTCCTACAGCTTGGCATGTTAAATGGAAATTATTTGTCAATTCCATAGGATAGAAACGTATTAAATATGACGACTTGAATGCAATACAAATTATAAAATTGGATGATAATTATAACGAAATAGTTGATATAGAAATTCACATTCCAATAAATAATAATAATTTAGAAAGCAGAATGACAATAAAATAGGAAATATAGGTTAAAATAAAAAGAAAAAGAAAAAGATAAAAGAAGTAAATATTGATTCAGAAGGTGATCAGAAGCCTATGAGAGAATAGAAATTCATCACTGGCTACTCGGAAGATGTTATGGCACAATAGATTGGGCCAAATAAGTGGTAGAAATTTACAATTGCTGGTCACAGTATTAAAAGGGATACCAAACTTGATTAAATTCTGAGATAATGAGTTTAGCAACTGTGAAACATGTATAAAAGCCAACTCACATCACTTAAGTAACAATGGCACTCATCTGAAGCCAACAAGAAAATTAGAAATAGTTCTATCAGATGTTATGAGTCCACTCTCACCAGATGTATATGGTGAATGTTTTATCCTTACATTCATCGATCACTATTTTAAATATCCATTTATCATCCATATTGTTTGGAAGTCAGCAGTCTTCACTGAATTCAGCAAATTTTTCACCCGAATTTGGAAAAAATTTTCAGATAGTCCAACCAATACTTTTCGATGTGATAATGTGAGAGAATATCTTGATAGACAAATGAAGAGTTTTTGTGTATCAGTGTACTTTTAGAATTTGTGGTTCTTTATTATTCACAATTTAATTGTACTGCTGAAAGGCAGAATTATATTAATGTTCAGAACTCGAGCAATACTATTTAACTCTGATTTCAAATATAAATTTTGGTCATTTGCAATAGAGACTGCCGCTTATTTAATTAATCGCAGCCCCTCTTATGCAAATCACAATAGTATGTCTTATGGATGTGCTTCAGATTTATCAAATTTGCCTGTTTTTGGTTTGTTGGCATATTGCCACACTCGAATTGAGGTAAAGCAACAGCTTACAACGAAGGTAATAAAAAAAATTGATCACATTGTTCCTACGCTTGCTCTGAGAACTGACACAACAATTTTTGTAGGCTATACATACACAAGATATTGTGTTAGAGACCCATATATCTCAAAGTTGTTCATTACCTGTGACGTTTGATTCAATGAAAATAAGGGAATTAAATATTTAATTGATTACAAAGAACATTTAATAATAAACACAGGAGAAAATGTAAATAATGTTGAAACATCAATAATTCTGAATATCATAAAATCATTTGATATATGATTTGTGGAAGAATGCATTTGTCAATCCTTTGAGGATATTGAAAATATGTATAACCTTTGAGCCATATGCTGCTCTGCCTTTCTGATTGGCATTAGATACTGTCCCTACATTTTCATGTCTTCTCCCTCATAATTTATCCGGACAATTCAAATAATTTGTTAATTCCATAGCACCAATAAATAAATCTGTGGGCATGTGTATGTGTGAATAAACGACACCACACAAACACCAATGCAGGTTGGTTGCGTGTATATGGAAGAGTGTGTGCGGGCCAAGCCCAGTAAACAAGTTTAGCTGCACAGACAAAATGTACAGCCGTGAGTGCAAAAACAGAGTTTGTGGGTTTTACCCCACTGGCCTGCCAGGTGGTCGACGAATGTGTATTACACACTCGTTCGTCAACGACCACCCGTCACCACAAAATCTATATGTTACGATGATCCTTACATGAGGCAAACTTCACGTCGATAATTTTAATATTTTAATATGTCTGTGATAACTCCTAGGAATTTAATGTCACAATTTTTGTATTTAACAATTTATTTTTTTATATACATCCTAGTCATCAATATCGTATTTGTGTTGCTCCACTCTATTTAGACCTATAATATTTTTCTTCAATATAAATTTTTTATGTTGACATTAGTGTTTTATGACTTGCATATCTTTTATTTTTATTTGTATTCATATTTTTCTGTAAAATAATATATTATAAATATGTATGTTTGTAATCACAAAGTAATCACTATTTGCCCCTATTGCGTTGCACAACCTGTAATCTTTTGTCTGTGCTCTGTGCTTTCAACCTCAATTTCTGTATCTGAAATGTTGGCATCCACTATTTGTTTATAAAACATCACAACTGTACATCTTGTTATTTTGTCTTACTAAAAGATCATCAACAGTTTCCACTGAAAATTTAGTTGGTTTTTAAAACACAGTGGTGCGTTAACATGGATTTTCATAAGTGACTCTAGTTCTTGAAAGAAGCCCATCTTTTTGTCAGGGCAGACCTCAAAAAATAAGTTATTTCAGATATAATTTGAACCTTTTATATCTGTCTTAATTTGCAAGTTCTGACAAAAAGTTTTCTTCTAAGAATGATGTGATTGTATTCTTATATAGCATTTTGGAAGAAAATTGTAGGTTCTAATTTTATTTGTAGTCTGCATCACCATATCTAAAGAGGAGTCAAAAATTTCAACCTGTTTTCCCCCATTATAGAAAAAGTTTTAGGGTAGAATATCCTGACTTTCTTCTATTCTTTGTGCTTAAACCAATTGTGGGTTCACCTCTAAAACCCACAGGCGAATGGATGCGGACTTGCGTGTTTGGATATTACCAATTTGGTAAGGCAGCCAACCTTTTATAGTATCCTGAACCGGCGACTAGCGAAAGACATCACCGGTGTATAAGTTAGGCTAAACACGTACGTCATCCGCGAGTATCGAGAGATAGGCGCGCGTTTCGTGTTTAGCCTAGACCGCAGCACGTGCGTATTCGTATGCATGTCCGCGCTAGGCTACGTTCGTAACACGTCGGCTAAACAGAGAACGAATTTCGTCTGTTTAGCCTAAGTGCTACGAGCGCCTAATTTGTTTTAACGTCCGTAGACTTTATTATGCGGACTTGGTGATGGACCAAGTCCGAGGTCTGTCGACTGGGGCCGAGCCCCGAAAGAAGGGAGGACATGGTCCCCACAGCTACTCCCCCCCAGTTTCACTGTCGGTGGAACGACTTATGTTCCGAAGTCTGGGGGAACCCGTGGACGACTCATTTGTGTCCAGTGGGTGGCCTCGCATTGTTGCAAGGGTTGGCATTTCCTCCGAAGATTAAGTCTCGGAGGGCCACGCCGAGGGTATGTCCCGCAATAGTCCCATCGTAGTAGGATAGTCTACGACGTTGCTGATAGTTAGCTCTGGATTGGATACCACGTTTTCTATTTCTACGAGGATGGTGTCCATGTTCGTCCGCCTGAGTATTTTTACGGAAAGGAGTGTAACCTTGGAGAAGTGGCGATTTGGAAATGCCAGTGTTCTGAAAGTTGTTACGGACGACAGAGTTAGAGAATTTGAAATTTGAAAATTTTGGCTCTGGTTTCGGAATTGTCGAAAGAGCCTGATTTTCGGAGGTGAGGAAAATGCTCGCCTTCCTAGCGTCAGGTGGCTCTGTGGTGTTAGCCACAGAGGAACAAGCCGCCGATTGGTCCGCAGGGAACGGAATGATTTTCAGGGTTTGTTGCGTCATCTCATTGAGGATTGACTCAATGTTAGCAACGTTCCCTGAGGATTGAGAATTTTTGGCAGGTTGAGGAGGTTGAGTTGCGTCAGAAAGCAACATCTCCTCCTCATAATCGAGAAGTTGGTCAACTTCCATATTGGTAGTTGAGGACATAGTGAATAAAAATAAAAATGAGATAAAAATGTACAAGGAAATTCGAGAGTGAAATCAAAGCGAACAGTTCTAATTGAACTAAGAGTGGTGCTTTGAGCAACAGTCGACAGGCGAATGAAATGTGTTTGTCAGTTGTTGCGACGATTTGGTTCGATTTTCCTTTTGCAATCAGCTGTTTGTGACATCAGTCTATAGTGTTTTATGTGTTTTTATCTAACCTTCGATTTTGAGGTCGACGTGCTAGTGTGTTAGAAGAAGCACGTGCGATAAGAGTATGAGATTTTTATTATATCTATATATGAGATTTCTATGTATTGGATTTTTATTATATCTATATATTTTTACTCTCTGCAAAATCGAGGTGATGTTCTTGTTGGTTTCTGATTGCGTTTTTTGTATGTTCCTTTTGGCCTGCCTCTTTGTTTAGGCTTAATTGGGCTTTTAGGACTATATGTGTGAGTGAGTATTTCCTCATTAAATCTGACTTTTTTCTTATTTTTGGTGTTTGATTTTACCACTTCACTATATGTTTTTCGTGTTTTATTTGTTTGTGAGTCAGATTTTTTATTTGTTTTTTCGTCTTTATTCTCTGAATTTTGTGAATTTTTATTTTTATTTTCATTTATCATTTTGTCCAATTCTGCATTTTCACTAATTAGGAATGCTGGTTTGACCCGATCTATCGACACCTTCTTTTCCTGTCCTGATACAAGTATTGTGAACGTTTTTTCTGTTCGATCAATTACTTTGTATGGTCCAGAATAGGGTTTTTGTAAAGCTCGTTTCATTCCTTCCTCTCGTAAGAACACATGCGATGTTGTAGCTAAGTGTCTTGAGACATAAGGTTTTTGTTTACCGTGAGTAGGTGCTTGCTTAAGGAAATGATTTGCATCATCTTTTATGTTTTGCACTAAGGTTTCGGGGTTTATTTCTTTTGATTCGATAAAGAAATCCCCTGGCAAGCGTAGTTCTTCGCCTAATGCTAGTTGAGCGGCGGAGTGGCCAGTGTCGGTTTGTAAGGCTGATCTTAGGCCTAACAAGATGGTAGGTAAGATCTCTACCCATCTTTTTGTGTCGGCAGCCATTATAGAAGCTTTAAGAGCTCTATGCCACCTTTCTACCTTCCCGTTTGATTGGGGATGGTAGGTTGTAGTAGCCCAATGTTTAGCACCCAAGGTTTTTGTTAGTTCACTGAATAGTTGGCTTTCGAATTGCCTACCTTGGTTGGTTGTGATGCTTTGGGGTACTCCAAATCTAGCAATCCAGGTTGTATATAATTGAGTAGCTACTGTTTGTGCTGACATCTCAATTAATGGAATTGCTTCTGGCCATCTAGTTGCACGGTCAATCATCGTAAGGAGGTATTTATGTCCTTGTGATGGGGGTAATGGACCCACTAAATCTATGTGAAGGTGTTTAAACCGATCGGTTGGTCTAAACCTTTTGTATGCAGATCTCGTATGTCTGCCAATTTTGGCTGTCTGACAATTCAGACAGGCACGGGCCCAGTTGTTACAATCTGAATTTATTTTGGGCCATACGAATCTCGAGGTCATGAGTTTTGTAGTACTACGAGGTCCAGTGTGTGATAGGTTATGCACACTGTCAAACGCCATTTTTCTGTATTTTAATGGAATAAATGGACGTTCTTTACCAGTTGACACATCACATATTAGTAGTAGTTTTGTGTCAGGGAGTTTTCTCAGTTTTAGTTTAAGACCTGTGGTGTTGGAAGATAGCAATTTTTGCAGTTCTTCGTCTTCCAATTGGTCTTTTGCTATTTCAGCATATGGTAACTGAGATGGAGTTGTGATAGCTTCAATTCGGCTTAAGGCGTCAGCTGGTTCGTTCAGCTCTCCTTTGATGTACCTTATGTCAGTCGTGAATTGACTAATGAATTCGAGCTGTCTTATTTGGCGAGGTGAGGCATGCTCACTTCTTTGCTCAAAGGCATGTGTTATGGGTTTATGGTCCGTATACACGGCGAAACATCTACCCTCTACATGGTGTCTAAAATGCCTTATTGCTATATTTATTGCCAATAGCTCCCGGTCGTAAGTACTATAATTTTTCTCAGTTTTGGAAAGTTTCCTCGAGAAAAAGGCAAGTGGTTGATTGGTGTTATCCTTTATTTGGTATAAGGTTGCACCTATTGCAAAATCGGATGCGTCTGTTGAGATACAGAGTGGAAGACTGTCATCCGGGTGGGCCAGTAACGTTGCATTGGCTAGCATGTTTTTTGTATTTTCAAATGCTAGTTCTGCCTCTTCAGTCCATTCAATGGGCGTTTTGTCGCGCTTTTTATTGGTTTTAATAAGGGCGAACAGTTTGCCTTGTTCTGAAGCAGCGTTTTTTATGCAACGTCTGTAAAAATTGATCATTCCTAGGAACCTTCGAAGTTCTGCAACGTTCTTGGGTTTAGGAAATGTCAATATTGGCTCCACCTTTGTTTTCAGGGGGGCTATACCTTCGGGTGTTATTTGGTACCCGAGAAAGTCAATACTGTTTCTAGCAAATTCGCTTTTAGGTAAATTGACCGTAAGGCCGGCAGTGTGTATACGCTGTAATACGGCTCTTACGTTTTTCTCGTGTTCATCAATTCCACCTTCTGAGCATATGCATATGTCGTCTAGATAAGCATATGCGAATGGTAAGTCCCTCAATAGCTGATTCATAAAACGTTGGAAAGTTTGAGCAGCATTTCTAAGTCCAAATGGCATTCGCAAGTATTCGAATAAGCCAAATGGAGTGATGAGTGCTGTCTTGCAGATATCTTTTTCGGCCATTGGTATGTGGTGGAAACCCCAATTAATGTCTATTTTGGTAAACATTGTTTTACCTTTCATATTGTTATTGAAATCCATTATATTGGGTACGGGGTATTTGTCTGGAATGGTTTTAGCGTTCAGGGCTCTATAGTCCCCGACGATTCTCCATGTTCCATTAGCCTTTTTGGTCATATGTATTGGTGTAGACCATGAGCTGTTAGAAGGTCGACAAATACCTTCTTCTATCATTTTAGAAAATTGCTTCTTGGCTTCAGCAAGTTTGTCGGGTGGCAATCTACGTGCCCTTGCTGAGCAAGGCTGACCCCTTGTTTCTATTACGTGCACTGTATCATGTTTGTATGTCGGATGTTTCCTTATTGATGGTAATAAAATGCCTGGATATTCATTCAGTATTTTTAGGAAATTTTTATCTACAGTTGCACAGCTTCCAATGGAAGTATCTAGTAGTTTGTAATTTTTTGTTATGCCTTCCACATATTTGCCAGTGGTTAAGTCGATTAAACGTTTATTTTTTAGATCGACTACCAACTCATAGTGAGCAAGAAAATCTGCTCCAAGTATTGGTTGTGATATATCAGCTATTGTGAAATCCCAAGACATGTCCCTATGGAGACCAATGTCTATTTTGCAATGTTTTTTGCCATATGCAGCGAATGTATGTTCGTCAACTGCATTTAGTTTGGATTTCGGAGAAAATTTCTTATGTTTATTTTTAGCTGGTAAAATGCTGAGATCAGCACCAGAATCTATGAGGAATTTTCTCCTTTTTGTCCTGTCCGTGATGAACAGGCGGCGAGAGAATTTGGGTGAGGGATCGGTAGCCACCGATATGACCCCTCAGTCTAGTTTGACTTACTAGGTTGTTCTCTCTTTTCGATCTCTGCGAGGAGAGTTTTCTTCTCCTGCGCGTCTTGGACCATTCTCTCCGCCCATCGTTTACAGCGGGTGTTGCAAGCCTTTGCTTTTTCTCCATATCTATTGTGGTAGAAGCAAAGAGCTGCTGACCAGTTTGGATCTAGTTTCTTGGGAGATTTGGATCTCCTCGGAGGTGTTGGACTCCTATTTTTATCATCTCTCCGTCCTCGAGAGCGTGACTGCCTGTAGTTATAGCTTTTATTTCTATTGGGGTTACGTCCCCGGCTCTTGGATCTGTTGTTGAAATTACTCCTAGCAGATGTATAGTCTCTAGCCTTGCGAGTTTCCATTTTTAACTCAGCTATTTCGGCTCGGAGCTTACTCAGTTCGTCTGCTGGAGCTGCTGTTGCTTGGATGGCAGGTTTCCCTGTATATTCCATTGCAGTTTCTGCAGCTTTGGCTAGTGCTAGAAGGTCGTCATCGGTCCTTGCATTGGTCAGATTTAGAGCACCCAGCGATTGTACTACTGAAGCTGGTAGCTGCTCACAGAATCTATCTGCAATTACCATTGGAGAGACATGGTTATCACCTTTTTTAACCAGTTTCATCATAAAAACGGTTGGTTTGTCGTCTCCAATTGACATCCCACTCAATAATTGCCTTATTTCCTGGCGTTGAGTGGTACCAAAGGTTCTTCTTATTTTCTGAATGAACCATTCGTACGGGTCTTCCTCATCTTCCAGACAGTCCATTATGTCTGGGCAGGCCCGAATTATTTCGGCTGGCATACTACCGCAAAGTTGCTGGTAGCGCTCTTCACGGGGAATTTGCTCAACCCTGAAGCAGCCTGTCAGTTGCATTAGCCATGTTTCTACGTCTTTGGGTAAGAACGTAGGAAGTTCAACTCTCCTTTTCTTATTTTGGAGGTTGCCAAACAATTTCTGTTGTTTGTCCAAGGCTTCTTCTACACTAGCTTTAATGAGATCGTGAATTAATTTTTCTTGATTTTCAGCTTCTTTGGAAGCGATGGTTCGAACAGCTGCTTGCCTAGCTATATTTTGAGCTGGCTGATCAGCAGTTTCAGCAACATTTTCATCTACCATTGTGAATAGATTCAACTCGTTAGAGGATCCTAGATGTACGAATCGTGGGTTACCACGATTGGTGAGACGTTTCCTTATTTTCAGGCGTGTTCCGTTACCCTTCCAAGTGGACAACGTTTATTTTGGAAAGGGGGGTCGATTTCCCACAGTCAGTCTCCAAGTGAAGAGTCCAGCGAAAAATTCCGCTAGACAAGCGCGATTGCTCGCACTAGCAGGCCAGCGGTATTCCGCCAGCTAGCGTTTTCACGCCTGCTTCCTAAAAAAATTCCCAACGTAAAATATCACGTCGAGGTCACCAGGCTGTGGGTTCACCTCTAAAACCCACAGGCGAATGGATGCGGACTTGCGTGTTCGGATATTACCAATTTGGTAAGGCAGCCAACCTTTTATAGTATCCTGAACCGGCGACTAGCGAAAGACATCGCCGGTGTATAAGTTAGGCTAAACACGTACGTCATCCGCGAGTATCGAGAGATAGGCGCGCGTTTCGTGTTTAGCCTAGACCGCGGCACGTGCGTATTCGTATGCATGTCCGCGCTAGGCTACGTTCGTAACACGTCGGCTAAACAGAGAACGAATTTCGTCTGTTTAGCCTAAGTGCTACGAGCGCCTAATTTGTTTTAACGTCCGTAGACTTTATTATGCGGACTTGGTGATGGACCAAGTCCGCGGTCTGTCGACTGGGGCCGAGCTCCGAAAGAAGGGAGGACATGGTCCCCACACCAATAAATATAATTTTTTAATTAGGTGCAATAAAATTCTCAATTGATTCTCGTATTTTGAGTTACAGAACCTTATTGTTTTTGTGTTTTTTTTTTTATGATTGTCCATTTGAATTTTATTGAACTAATTTACTAACTGGAACTTGTTCAAATAAATGCAGTACACCTAGTTAATTTGATTAGGTGAAATTTGAAGGAATTAAATGTTAAATTATGTTTTTATGATTATTTTTGTTCCAGGTGAGTGTCCCAATCATCTTATTCATTCGTTAGTTCTGATAATCGTGAAATTTTAACTGGGTAAGTTTGAAAAAATTGAAGCATTCTGTATCGGTAGTAGTGCATGCACTTCGAACATAAGGGAAAATATTGGCAAAATAATTTAGCAGCATAATACCTATTGTGAAATAATTTTAATGAATGAATTAATTTCAGCCGGCTGATACGTTTATTACAATGATATCCATACATGAACAAATATAGATATAACTTTTTTAAGATAACTAATTCTTAAATCTCTGTGTTGATGTTCAAGTATCATTCTTGCATTTGGGCTGTAGAAACAAATGGAACTACTAATAATGTGTTCAAATATTGTAGATCAATGACAGATTCAAGGGGGAGAAAATGAGAAACCAGAAAAGAAAAAAGGAAAAATGAAGGGAACAATAGCAATTTTACTATAGAATCCAAATAAAAACTGTCACAAATTTGTTGAAGAGCAAAAAAAAAGCTCAACTGTTCAAAAAGTTTTGTCTTTTCCCCATCCCCCAAATGACACTTTGGATTGGGACTGTTAAAAATCATTTTTTTTTTTTTGTTCAAATTCATTTTGAATATAGGCTATGACAGCAAAATTCACTGGACTTAGTGATCATCAATTATAATAAATATCTTCCACAACAAGATTCAAAAGTGAGTGTACATGATGTGGGAAATGCTCATTTGTTGCCCTTAATTCAAAAACTTACCTTTGTATGTAAACGCTCACTTTTGAACCTTATGTAATGTACCTTTCTATTTTTTTTTTCATATAATTAAGATAATTTGAATTTGTTTTCTGTATCGGCTGTAGCGATATTTTTTGTAGGTGTGATTCATAAAAATTCAATGTTACTTGTATAATCCAATTAGAATCTTATGCATGAACAATTTTAAAATGTTTCCTTGGTTAGCATGTATCTCCATAAATGAATAGTGGACAATATCGTTCATTTTTGCTAGAGAAACATCTAACTTCTTTTCTGGAAAATTAAAAATTTGAAATGTAATAAATATTGACAAACATTTTTTAAATGTGCAACTATATATTAAACAGTCATAATAATTTTGTTAATTCCCCAAATTATTACACACTTTTGACTCTTCTTCTTCTTGAAACAAAATTAACTGTAAATTGTACCATTGGAATTCGATGAAAATAATTCATTCAAACGAAAGACAATTGTATTCTTTGACCTCATTAATTTACACACTTGTAACATCTAGAAATATCTACCCACAGAAGGTAAAACGTTAATTCTCCTTCTTTCTGGTAACAACCAATCATAGTGAACTAATCCCACTATTACTTACCATTTCTTTTTTATATTATATAAAAATTAGAGTATAAAAACTAATACACTGAATAACACTCTGTTCAGTTCAATTTCAATTCCTAATATTAAATACTAACAAAATATTCTGTTAGATATTTTTCTTACTTGTAAATGAAAATATTATATTGTATAAAACGTAACTGTGTTGAATTTAATTGAACTCTTACAAAAGAAAGAAAGTTAAGGTCCACCATAAGAGTGTGGATACCTAGGAATTATTTTTTAGTTATAAAAATTCACCTTTATTGTTAGTAAATATTTATTTGTGGTTTTCTACAAATAAATACTTGGTAAAAGTGTTGACATCAAAAAGAGTTAAAAACACCAATAATATCACTCTTTTTCTGGCATTACATGAAAACCTTAAAAATCACATCTTCGATTATTTGCTTGATTTGTGACCATTTTCTATTATTTTGATTCAAAAAATAGAAACCCTCTTAAAAGTTTCAGCTGATTCATATAGAAGAAAAAATTATAATGCAATCATTAATTTTTCTTGGACCTTCTCTTATTTTGTCTCCTCATTATTTTTTTTTTCAAGCCAGTAGTTGATTAAAAAACATGATTGGTCGAACCAATCTCCATGTTTAACACTTGGGTCCCTGAAATCTGTTCAAATGTGGTCTAATCAAAATGAAGTAAGTATTAATTTTATTTTTACTGCCTAAAGTTTATGAAAAATTGGTGATTGGAAAATTCTCTATCCTTGCTTGTCTACATTAGATGAAAAATAGATGGTTTCCAAGAAAGAAATTGTATTATTAGGTTTGGTTATGCCAACAAACCTGTCATTGCATTGACGTTTTATTTTCAGTATGACAAATCGAGAATTGCTGCTCTTTATAATCTCAGTTGCTATAAAAATGCATTTGTAAATCAATCATGTTTGTTATCGTTTGACATCTACTTGGTGTTGAGGTGGGTTTACACCAAACAAACATTAGCTGTTCATTTGATCTTTTCCTATATTCACAAGGTTACAGGATGTTTGTAGCTGTTCACTCAGGTAGCAAATTATGTTTGTTCTTATTGGTTTGTTTGATAGTTGTTTACCCCAAAAAAGCAAAAAGAAGTTTGTTGTTTGCTTTTTGTTTGGTGTAAATGCAGCTTGATAGTTCAGTATGCAACGTAAACCGTTAATAGATTGTGGGTTCAAGACCAGCCAGTCAGCATCACATCCAACGGCATGGTTTTTTCAGTCTTCGACCATATACTAGATGGACTGCGCATACTGATAAAATGTTGAAGGCAACCAAATGAAATGTACATTATATTCAAAAGTTCCTTCCCTTATCTAACTGTACTTTTACAGAATTCATCTACAAATTCTCTTCAATTTGTCACCGTTAAATTAATTAGGATTCAGCTATGAATCGAAGAGAATTCGTAGGTGAATTCTCTTCGATTTGTCGTTAAATTAATCAGGATTTAATGACGAATCGAAGAGACTTCATCTACAAATTCTCTTCAATTTGCCATTAAATTAATCAGGATTCAGTGACAAATTGAATAGAATTCATCTACGAATCGAATAGAATTCATCTACGAATCAAATAGAATTCATCTATAAATCAAATAGAATTCATCTACACAAATTATTTTCGATTCGTCGCTGTTAAATTAATTAGGATTCGTTGCCCTTAAATTAATTAGGATTCAGCGACAAATCAAGGAGAATTCACCTACGAATATTAAAAAGGAATAAATGACGCTATTTAATGTTAAAAACACTTTCATTTTGTAAAATGACAATGCAAATCCCTCCAAATTATTTAATCAATTGACGTATGATATTTAATAAATCCTGAAAAAAGGTAACTTTTGAATGAAATGTACGTCTTCACGGTGTCTCCATATAAACCAATGTTAATTTTATCAGTATGCTAGTCATTATGTGTATGGTAGAAGGTTTCAGTACAATCGGCACATTTTGGTGAGGTTGAAAAATTAACTCCGAGAGACCACTGGCTATTATCAAATAACCTGTAAATGACCAGAAGAAATAAAGAATGGCTTCGATGTTAGAACGATCCAAAAAAT
Source organism: Ericerus pela (assembly GCA_011428145.1). Lineage (NCBI taxonomy): Eukaryota > Metazoa > Arthropoda > Insecta > Hemiptera > Coccidae > Ericerus > Ericerus pela. Next base: position 22,982 of record WOFM01001171.1, read on the forward strand.
TGTTGGCTAGAAATGTTCAGGATTTACATCAGTACCTATTGGTGTCGTAATAAGAAAGACGCCAACAACGTTGACATTTTAGTTGTAAGTTATGCACTAGGAGTGACACAATCTTAATTTTATCGTATTGCAATAAAGGAGTAACATTATTTGAATACCTACCTAAGTATAAGTTTTTTCTTTTTATGTTCTAGTAGTTCTTGAGGTAAATTTTATGACGAATTTAGAACAAGTATTTCCAGTTTCTTCGGTGCCCTCTCTTCTTTACAACTGCTATATATTTGTATGTTTGGATTGCTTCTTTGTCTTCCACTATCGTTCTCATTGTGTTATCTTCTCGATGTAGGTCTTGATGCCTATTTAATAGTTCGCGCATTGAGTCATTTGGTGCCCGTTTGAAGTGAAATTTCCCTTGAAAATGAACAATGTATTCTTGTTAATGACCTATCGACGTATAGCTTGGATAATAAAGTCGACGCGTCTCATTTCGTTTTGTACGGTAGTCAATAAGTATTATTATCTTATATGCTGTATATGTATAGCATATACGGTATATTCACTTTTAATAATATAATAAAAATGGCAACGATTCCATACAAATGGTGAACTTTTTTCTAAAAAGTTATAAGTATGGTGTGACCGAAGGGCACGTGTATAGATTTTATTGTTTTTTATTTTTTTATGTATATTTTTTATTTTTATCTCTGTTAAGTCATGCTAAGTTAATGTTGAAAAGGCCATTGAAGAGATACAATGTACGAGTATAATCTACTTTTAATAATTTAAGAATAATTTCTTTGCCAATGAAATTTTAACAGATTTCACTTCTTGGCTCATCAGTGCGCTCAGAATCATTTTTGATTCACTTATAGCTGAAATTCATCTAAAAAAAACCTGTTTTATATTCAGAACATTTTTGTTTCCAAGTTAATCTTATTCCAAGATTAACTTGTGGTTCTGCTATTGAAATTGTCTATATGTTTGAACGATTCAGTGTTAGTGTTGGCTGTTAGGTTACTCCGAAGTGAGATTGAATATTAAAAGAATTATTTGATAAAATTTACACCAAAAATGGCATACACAAGGGAGATGCTATGAGAAAGTTACATCTTATTTGGGCAAACAAATTACCCTTTAAGAAATTTCATGTTTTTATCCAGACACATTACAGGTGAATATTGAATCGTTACAGGCTTGCAAATAAGCTTAGTAACTTTTACTTCAAGGTTTATTGGATATTAAGAAGGTTCAGAAAATGACTTTCCCATTGTTTTCTCCTATCTCGGGCAACTTTGAGTGAGCAGCAAGCACTTGTGATTTTTATGTATATAGGAAGGTTATAAAACTTCAGAGGATTTTTTGCTTTTGTGTAGCATCAGTGAGCTGTGTATCGTCGATTGGAATATGGAACTGCCCTTCCTCACCCCTTCAAATGTTAGATGATCCTTCTGCATGACAATGACCAACCCCGTAGAAATGACATCACACATCGGCTCGTCGAATCCTTAAAATGAGATGTTTACCCTCCTGCTTTTGTATTCTCACTAAACCGATTTTCACCTTTTCTCAGTTTCCGGTAGCTCACAAAAAATTTAGATGGAAAAAATTCTAAAACGAAGCTCAAATTTGTGCAGAAGTTGAAAAGTGTTAGAAAAAATTGAAGGTCCTGTTTCATGCCATGGAGGTAGAAATCGGAGGGGTGAGGGGAGTATGGATGGAGAGAGAAAATGTATAATTTTAAGGTTTCGAGAACGTAATTGGTGATGCTAGCAGTTCGGGATCGGTCATGTCGTGCTGTAAAATCACTTCACATTTAGCACAATGAGAAAGGGGTAGTCCTTATCCAGCCGATGAACCACAACACCAGAGCCCTATAGATAAAAGTACGGAAATACACCATTTTGTATCCGCAGTTTAATTCACATCACTCTTTAAGAATTTCAGCTGTATCTCAAGAACCAATAGTACGATTTCAGCGAAATTTTGACAGCATCTTGAACAAACATATTTTAATGTTTCTTCAAAATTTCAGTTTTCTAAAAATAATGGTTTTCTGCAATTGTATTCGATTACTTTGATTGTATAGTTTCTTCCCATAAAGTTGTGTATGATTAGGGGCTTATTTCTTTGGCCCTTCTATCTTTTTGGGGATAGTAGATTTCAACTGAAACAAAAAGCGATCTAAAACTATGAAAATTTCTGAAAATTAATATAAATATTAATGAATTTACTTATAAGCTGTAGGATACAAAATGGCGTGATGGCGAACTCGTATCTATAGAGCTTTAACAGCACCTCATAATGTTAATCAAAAACAAAACATCTTCTGAAGTTTTATTGGGCAGAGCCTGGAAGGCGAAGCCCTCTTCCGCAGCTTTTTGAGATTTTAATAAAATTTTGCACGCACATTCTACATAATTTTCCGGTGCAACGCCACAAATTTTTAGTTGATATTGTTTTTTCATGGGAAGTTATCGAAGTTTTTCAAAAATATCTATGTCTTATAAATTTATAATACTAGCTGCCCGTTCTGTAAACTTTGCTTGATATCTGCTTTGGACCTTTGACCCTAACCTTGAACTAAGTGTTCACTGACATATTACACAACTAAATATGAAAATATAAAATTCTCCTCTTTTTGGGCTCACTGAGGATCGAAGAATGGGCCTAATAATAAAATTAAGATCAAATTCGAATTCAGTGCCTCAAAAACATCTCCGATGATGTATTACTCAATTAAAAATTCAAATTCAAATTTGTCCCCTTTTTGGGTCCATTAGAGTTGACGAATGGGTTAAATGATAAAATTTACATCAAATTCGAATTAAGCGCCTCAAAAAACATGCCTAATGCTGTAAATTTAAGAATCAGGAAAAGGCCTAAGTTTACATACTGTTTTTCCTCTGTTCACTTTATATACAGCCGCTATTAATCCAGCCCTCATCAATTTTACTTTATAAATAAGTTTTCCGAGTTGATAAAATAATAAAACAAAGCCTAGAACCTTCCTAGGTTCTTGAAGAATGCACGTACACAAATTCATCAACATCGGTAAATGCATAATCAAATATATCAGTAACTATGATCATGTGATAGTGTTACAGAAGTGCCTTTTATCACTATAATAAATATACAAGCCATTAATTACTCTACAAAATTTTCCCGGATATTATTTCATCAATTATTCTTTGATGTGCATGAGTTACTATACCCACACCGCCCCAAACAGACCCAAAAAAACATGTTCGTTGTTGTTTCCTCCGAAATAACAAATTCTGCAGTGTTACCAGAAATTCATGTTTGGGGCATCGCAGAGCGGCGCTTCAGGGCTTGTATATTATAAATTTACTAGATTTGGAGGGGGGGTCTATGCCTCCTCTCCATCCGCTCCAGTTACAAATCCTAGATGACCAAAATCATATACCTGCTTATATGAATTACCTTCAAAATACAATGGTGATGAAATATTATGTTAAAAGCACTTTGTGTGTGTGTATATATTATGTTTGGTTATAACCAGGTACCACTAAGAAAAAATTTCTCTTACAAGTTTCTCTATTTTTAAAACTACTGGGTTATGAGATTATAAATTGGAAAAATATAGACTATCTGTTACGTAATCACATGGAAAGTTTACTAAACGTTGATATTTCGGTGCAAATTTTTTTTCTTAGAGTTTTGTTATGATAATTCTAAATTGAACTTTTATCTAAGTACTCAGCATCTCTTATTAAATATTTTTCTCAGATATTTCAAAAACTGAATTCCAAATTCTCAGACTTACAAACACAATAACTCATCAGTTTTGAAAATAAGGAGTAAGCTGAGATAAACTATTTTCTTAATTAGGTCAGAATATACTTGGATCTGAAGTTTTAAAGCTCTCCCCTCTAATTTTATATTAAATTTATTATCACTACATTACAAATTTTCAAATTTCCAAAACCTAAAAAATAGAGAAATTCTTAGTTGTAAGGGGAATTTTTTCTTAGTGGTACCTGATTATATCCAAATCTCAAGTCTGGCAGACTTCTCACCAAAAACTGTGTAAATAGTAATACGCAGAGTGCACAGTTTTGTTCATATAGATATGTTCTCTTGCCGTTATCTCGTGATTAATTTGTTTTAGGTGAAATCTGATGGTGGAAATGAATTTGTTGTTGAAAAATAGGGGGATCATCGTTGAAAATTTTTTTATGCCATCATTAGTTTTTGAAATGAATAAAAAATTAAAAAATGGCAAGTTTCTCATTAATTTGAAGTTTTTTCATGACTGATTTTTGAAAAACTAATGGAAATAAATAAATAAATTTTATGAGAGAACTCAGTCAGATTTTTTCCTCTTTTCAATGGTACCAACCCCAACTTTGTAGCTTAAATAGAAGCTGAGAAATTGTGAAGAGGGAGAGCAGTTTTTTTCAAAATTAAAATATTGTGAATGTTGCAAAAAATGCAGATAAATATACAACAATCTACATTGCTAGACAATGTGGCAACTGGGTTTTTTTTTTTTTTTTTTTTTTTTATTTTGTCATGGAAAGTGACCCTAGGGTACCACCATTAACATCAACTATGAATAAAAACTGGAAATAAAAAAATACGAATAATCAAGAAATTTCTAAAGTATTTTCAAAAAGAAGAGAACTGTTAAAAGGAAGTGATATAGCTATAATTATATTTCATTTAATAATACTTAACAAAGATGAAAAACATTATTGTCAGTTGTCACACTTTCTATAAATTTATCGCAAAATTAGAATTAAAAAAATAAATGGTCACTGATAACATTATATAAATGGATGATAATTTTATTTTCATTTTTTATACGCTTTTATTCTACTTACTAAATTTTTGAAGTACACTGGATGACCAACTTCAGCATTGCTTTCACTTGACACAAACACATATACACTTATATCCGTTTTTATCAGTTATTTTTTCAATTTTTCTTTGTTTGTCTCAGGAAAAAAAGTGAGAAATTTTATTTTCTCTTTCGCTTTGCCATTATTTTCTTCTTCAAATTATAAAAGCATATTTTTTAAAAACTCATTTTTAACCTAACTTGTTCACAGTTGAAAAAGAAAACATAAAATACATGTTGAAGAAAATGAAGAAGGAAAAGAAAAAAAATAATAATAAATGTTCACAGATATCGTCTTAAAATAGAAAATTTTATTTTCACAGTTTAAAAAAAAACAGAACTCAGGCTGAGGAATAATGAAGGAGGAAAAGGAAAAACATAGAGATTTTAATAGGGTTTTTGTGGGACTGAATTTTATAATATAGATACAATAGAAAATCACAAGTAAAATGACAAACTTTTTTTTATTATCTATTCTCATTAAATTATGTCAAGATGGGAGTATATCTTGCTCCTTTTTTTCCCCTAACGTTGATAATTTTTCATTGATAGCAGTTCGCTTTTTCAATTTTAGTTGCCATGTTAGGTAGCTGTTGAGAAATTTTTTTAGAAAACTAATATGCAGAGTTTATGTGTTGGAAAGTGGACATTACAAAACATAAACATTTCCGCTTCCCAAGTTGATTTGACCTCTTTTTACATCCCTCTTGAAACAAAACTTTGTACAATAAATTGTTCGACAGATTTCAACTCCAAACGACTGCATCTATGAAGAATGTGGGTGTTTCCTAATTAGTAGAAAAATTTACAAGAAAATTTTTTGCTAACTAGATAAAATTTTCTGTAGGATTGACCTTTTAATGAGAAAATTACAAAAACAACTGTGAAGTGTGGTTTAAAACATCTTGGGAGCCTGAGGGAGAATATCAGCTTGAGAAGTGGCAAGTATTCGATTTTATATAGTTTGACCCTTAATGAGATAAATCTCCAAAGGTCAGTACATTATCTTCATTTTTTTCAGAGAAAAAGGGGAGGTGTTAATGTGAAAGACCAAAAAGTCCGCCACATCGCCAAAAATATGCCATATTACCTGTAAGTATATATATCCATTTCTATCTAATGCGATGCTGGTCACAGTTTTTGTCCAATAGTCTTGAAATTTGGTACATACGTTCGAATATAAGCTAGGAAAAACCCTATTGTTTTTGGTGTGGATTGATCTTACAGTATGTCCGGTAGCAGCAATTATCTTGCAGTTTTTGCAGTTTAATGAGTAATTATCAAGCAAAAGTTTCGAAATTTGAAACATTTTAAAACTGTTTCAACATTTTTACAAATTTGATAGTGATTGGCTTTTTACAGTTTATATTTCGGAACTATTAGAGGGGCTAATTTTTGATTTTAATTCAAGAATTCTTGTCGAATCGTCAAGAAATTTGATATGAACATTACTTCTTACACAAAAACCAACCCTACCAAGTTTGGTGCCTATTGCTTAATTTATTTTCGACTTATTAGAAATTTTGTGTGTTTTCCTCAATTTTTCCTTTTTGATATTAGTACTGAAAAATCAATTCATCAAGCTTAATCAAGGGAAACTTATTTCAGCCTAAAAAAAATGATATTACCCGCAACAAATAAATTTTTTGTCCATCCTCCTGCTCACCTGCCCTGTCTGTATTGGAACACAAGCCATCAGATTCATGGCTTCATGCTAAACCAATTCCCCTATGTGTTTTTTTAAGATAAGTATAGCATATTTTTTCACTTTTCTTCTTTCCTATTCTACTCGCAGTTCGCATAAAAACAGTTAATTAAAATTGATCTCATGAAAGAGTTAAGGTTGAGAATAGTGAAAATTTTACATTTCAAAACAAAAGAAAACTAGGTACCTAATGGCACCCCTTTCCCATTTTTAATTAATTTTTTTAACGCATATGTACAGTATAACTATTTATGGGTACACATTGTAATATATGTATTGCTTATATTTTTGTTTCGTGTTTTTTTTTTTTAAATTTAGAAGAGATAGTGCTGAAATTTTTACAAATGGTAGTTCTTATGTGAATAGGACCAAGTCTAATAGAATTTTTATGCCTATTGGTTCAGTAGTTTTCAAGAAAACAGGAAAATAATAAATTGCAAAAATTTCGAAAAAAGTGAATTTTAAAGATTTTGAAAAATCAACAAAAGTGATAGGTCACTGAAATTTTCATGAAAAATAGTCCTTATATAGGACGAGGTCTGATAGGAGTTTAGTTCCTATCAGTTTCATAGTTTCTATTAGGACTGGAAAAGACAAAACTGGTGGAAAAGTGCACCTCTCACTGAAAAGATTTTCACAAAATTTTTGACCTGTGTGAAAACCTATTTTTAGATCATTTCTGCCAAGTTTTGTTTCAAAAGTTCTTTCTCGGAGTTATAATTGATTTTGATAGTTTCAGTTTTAAACCTGTTATTTATACTCTTCGCTAATCCCTAAAAATGTTTATTCGCTTGAATTTTACTAATTTAGTGTCAATATTTTAATCGTAAGATATTTATTATTTTACCGTGGTTTTTATATATACCTTATAGTTGTCGCTTTCGTATTAAATTTCATTAGCCTACATAACTTTTAGAAATCACAAAAATAGGGAGATAGTAGTACTGTCGTCACCAAACGAAAAAGTACCTGCTAATTATTCGTTTTTTCAAACATACATAGGTATGGTTTTGTTTTATCGGCGTTCCGCGACAAAGTATCTCTTGAAGGTTATCATGGCAACAGTGCAATTGCATTCAATTTATTTCATTTTTGCGTGAGTATATTCACAGTTCAATGTGCAGCAAAAACTTCTTGTAATGTAGTGTTTATTTTCTTCTGCCAAGTTGCATTACTAAATCGTGATATTCGTGTATAGGTATATGAACCTTTCTGAACAAATACGGCTGTACACCTTAGTATATATACAAGTTTGTTTCTCTCTATTTCTTGGCTTTTATGCAATTTTATTTCACGATAATTATCGGATAGTTAAAGGTTTTTATCTATGATTTTTTCTAAAAGTTTGCATGAAATATTCGATCTTCTACTCTACCCTCTTATTACGATAATTTTTTCCGTCTCTGCGGGTTTCATTCGTTTTTTTGACATGTCAGATTTCACGTTTCAATCGTGAAGTCTGTGCCGAAAGATGATTAAACATTAAGAGGCGAAGACTGAAAAAATTTTGAATTATAATTTTGGAATCGCACGCATTGAGCGCCGTAAATCTTATTGCTTACAACTTGAAAACAAGTTGCATTGGTAATTAGTGCTTCGAAGTACCATAGCATTCTTTCGATTTAATTATTGCAGAACTTTGGTAATTGAAGTAATGCGTTAATGTGACGTCTACTTTTGCATAATTTTGAAGTTAACAAACCTAGGCATAATTTTTGACGTGAATACGTTTTTTTGAAGGTAGGTAGTGTAACGTATATTTTCGTCTATTTTTAGAAATGACGAACATATTCGTTCACTCATTTTCGAATACCAAAAATGTAGATATTTATCAACAATTATCATCCTATAACTCTTTGTAAACAACCACCAAATTATTCGTATTTAATTTTATGTATACAGATATACCTTCTGTATATTTATGACCTAGTTGTACCTGTCCCTCGAGTACTCGACGAGTCAGCACAACCCTATAATAACAACACCCTACCTCACTTTACCTATCCGACACGTACGTTTTCATACCCTGAACAAGTATATAATCCCTCGATTCAGTTGTATAATTGTTCAGTTTAGTGCAGTTCTCCAACAGCTACTTCTAAGTACCTGGAACCTCTCTTGTAGAAGTCTCTAGTGAACAGATAGTCTTGCTTGTTGAATTGTGATCTAATATGTATTAATATTAACGTAGAAATATGTACTGTGTTGTACAGAATATTATTTTATTAAATGTGTAAACTCACTCATGTGTTTGAAATATTATTGAGTCTCATAGTAATGTTAAGGTCCACAATAGTACGTGGATGATAAACTTGAAATTATTTTAGAAGTATTACTACTTTTAAAGTACGTGATATTTCGTGTATGGTGTACTCCCGAAAGTGGTCTTAAATAGGTACTTTACCACCTCTTTTGGCCGTTACATTATTGGCGCCCAACTGGTATGCTATTGCGAATCGAACTCTCGCTCTAGTACCTGCTCAACGGAATTGCTGAAGCCAAACTGCTGTTTCAATTCCTCTGGCTCGAAGTACTTTGCTCTAACCTTGAAAACTCTAGTCAAGTACTCAAAGAGAAACGCGTAAGGCGCGCTCTTGAGGAAAGGAAGTAGAGGTTAGCTGCGAGTGGAAAAGAACTAGTTGAGAAAAGAAACTCGAACTTCAAAAACAAACAAAGGACATTTATTATACAAAAAGAAAAGGAATACAGAGTATATACAACGGTGAAGTTTGGCGAAGTGCGGCGACGGATTCTTCAAGCTCCTGTGCAAACAAAAGAAGAAAACAAAGTAATAATTAATATTAATAATAATTCGCGTCCCTCCTTTAAATATAAGAAGTGTTAAATAATTATAAGTCGCGAAAAAAATTTATTTTTATGAGTGAAACTTGGGAAAACTTATCTGAACCCAATACTACTAAAACTAATTTAAATTGGCTAATCGATGCTAAAAATTTTGAATTAATTAATGTATGTCAAAATTTGAATATCGAAGTCGATAAAAAATATTTTTCTCGAATAAAAACCCAAGAGGATATCCTATTAAAAATTAAATCCAGTAAGGAAATCTAAAAATTATTAACTCCTGAAAATATAAAAATAATTTTACATACAACACGAAAAACTCGTGAACAAATTCCCGAATTAGAAAATCCTATAATAAGAAAATATTTTAATCCTCCTACTACTTCAACCCCACTTTTGGAAAATTTGGATAATCCCACACCATTTCCAAGAGTTAAAACTGCTATTAATCTGGTAGATATTACTGAGTGCTTAGAAAAATCTGACGAAGATTTTCTCAGCCCAGAAATTGAAACTAGACTTTTAGAAAATTTAATTCCCCCTATAGAAAATAAAATGTCAGGAAAGGCTGCAGTAAATATCAGACCTTCCTTATATGGACACACCCCAACTGAAGATATCGTATCATTTTTAAACGGATTTGAAAATGAGGCGGAATCCTTCAATTGGGATGCAAACATGAAATTTAAAAAAATTAAAATCACATTTTCAGGCCTTGCTAAACAAATATTTGAAGATAGAATTCAAACAAACCCCGAATGTAATAATTGGCAAAATACTAAACAAAAAATCTTGGAAGTCTTTACGAGGACTAAACCTCAATTACGTGAAATATTATATGAAAGAAATTATAATGGAGAAGCTGATTTCTCTGCGTATATTATGTTCGTAAAAAGAATTTTAAAACAAATTGAACCTGATATTTCCGAAGAAAAAATTATCGAAAAAATTATGCCTAATCTTCCAGAAAAAGAGAGGGTATTCCTTATAAAAAAAGAACCTAAAACAATTCAGGAACTCGATAAAGCTTTCTCTAAATACCTAGAATTTAAGGATAAAGCATTTGGACATGTAGATCCTCTGTTACGGAAAAAAATAGACCAATTAGAAAAAACTATAGAAGAGTTAAAATCTGGAAAAACGGAAAAGAAAACAGAAAAAAATGTAAATTTAATATCATCCGATCCAATCTGGAAAGCTGAAATGGAGAAAATGAGCGCTGCAATAGCGAACATTTCGAAATTTCAGGAATCCAGAAAAAATAAAAACTCCCAAAATAAAATAATAATAACGAACAAATAATAATAATAATAATAATAATAACCAAAATCAAAATCAAAATCAAAACCAAAACCAAAATCAAAATAGAAATAATAATAATAATTATAATAACAATAATAATTATAATAGTAATGGTAATTGGAACCAGAATCAAAACTGGAACCAAAATAATCAAAACAGAAACTGGAATAATAATCAAAATTTCAATCCTAATTATAAAGGTAGAAATTTTAATCCAAATTTCCGGAGAAATAATTTTCCGAGAAATAATAATGGATATTATCCCAATAGAATTCCAAATTGGAACCAAATGGCTCTCCCAAATTGGAACAATGCCCCAGCATGGTCTGGAATTTCATTTAATACTCCCCAAAATCTCCCCTATGTGGCTGCTAATACTCAAATGATTGCCCCTCCGGCACCATTAATGGCAGCTCCACAACAAAATTACCTCCCAACATCAAACCCCCAGGCTTGCCAGAATAGTTGCTCAAAAAACTAAGTGTCCCCCTTACAGGTGATCTGTCAGCTGTAAGGGATGTCGCAAACAAAGAATCGAAACTAGTTAACAATGTGAGTAAGGAGAAGTTTCAAAGCAAAGGGTACTGCAGAACCCAATGTAAATTTCACCTTCCATTTGCCATTTATGGTAAACAAATACTTAGCTTAGTCAATCCAGGTTCAGAACAGACACTTATTGATGAAAAAGTTTTAAAGAAAGTCAATTTTACGGAACCAATTCTACCAACTAAAGTAAGATTTCGTGGTGCGGATAGTCAACCTCTTGAGGTCATAGGAGTAACCAATGTGATTTTTTCCATTGATCATTGTATTTACCCACATCCCACTTTCGTTGTTCGAAATTTAGTAGAACCGGTCATACTGGGTTACGACTTCTTATCAACCCATAAAGCCAAAATGGACTTTTCGAAAAACAAATTCATTCTACCATGTGGTGATGAAGAGCGATGTTTTGACATGCCTGAATGTCACAATTTCCCTATTGAAAAGGAAAATAAGTTAGGTTATATTAAGCCCTTTAAATATTATGCTCCCCAAACTTTTAAAATAGAGGCAAATTCGGTGCTAATTTTAGCAACGTTGCCTGAACACCTGGAGTTTCTGTGTGAAACATCCATGGAAGAAAAAAATAATTTCTTTGTAATCGTATCAGAAGACACGATAGCGGCTGTTAATCATAATAACAGACCCCATGTGATCTATAAAGGCGAATACTTTGGAAAATTTGAATTAAGTAGTGCAGTAGAAATTGATTCCTGCCAAATTGAAAGAATAAAAGAAAATACTATTTTTAAGGATAATCGAGGAAATCCCATCCCGATTAATCCAAAATTGTCGCTTGAACAAAAAATAAAAATGTATGAAATAATTAATGAATATAATAATATTTTTACTGGAAAAACAGATGAAGTTTCCATTTGTAAGGTACCCGAACAAGTTGTCCGAGTTGACGACGAAACCCCACTGCGATGTAGAAATTTTAAATTTTCACACGCAGAACATGAGGCCCTACACAAACTGGTCGACGACCTAGTAAAAGTAGGTGTCCTAAAAAAACAAAAATCAAAATTTGAATCCCCAATATTTGTAAAAAAGAAACCAGACGGAGTCTATCGAGTATTAGTAGACTACCGAAGAATGAACCAATAATCGTGTCCCAACAATTGATGTTATTTGGCCATATTTAAGAAATAAAAAATGGTTTACGACAATTGATTTAAACAGTGGATATTTACAGATTCCTCTCACAGAAGAATCTAAACAATACACTGGAATAAATGTGGATGGAATTGGATATGTATTCAATTCTACCCCAATAGGTTTAAGTATATCCCCGTCCATTTTCCAAACAATCATGGATGACATTTTCCATGATATATTCTGTAAAAAAATGGTATGTTACCTGGACGATATTTGTATTTTTGGAGAAACTTTCGAAGAATGTCTCGAAAATACAAGGGAAGTATTAAAAAGATTAAATAAAGTAAACTTAAAAATAAAAACAAAAAAATGCCATTTCGCAATGAACAAAATCGAAATATTAGGACATACAGTCCGATATAACGAATTACGTCCATTGAATAAAAATATAGAGGCAATAAAAAATTTAAATCCCCCTAATACATTAAAACAATTACGATCATTTTTAGGATCAATAAATTATCATAGGAAATTAATTCCTAATTTAGCTAAAATTACTGCTCCTCTTACGGACTTACTAAGAGGAACAGATAGCCAATCAAATGCAAAAATAAAATTAAATCAAGAACATCTTGAAATATTTGAAAAATTAAAAGAAATTATGATTTCCAAACCTGTATTAGCAATATATGACCCGAAATTGGAAACCTGTGTAGAAGTTGATGCTTCGAAAATCGCATTAGGTGCAGTGCTGCTGCAAACTAATCCCGTTACGAAGCATAAACACCCAGTTGGATACTTCTCTGAGAGAGTCCAACTTGCCCAGTCAAAATTGTGTTCATTTGACTTGGAAATGTTAGCTATTACAAATGCATTAGCTCATTTCCGTGGATACCTACTAGCATTACGCTTTGTAGTATACACGGACCATAAACCTCTGATTTATCATCAGAAATTTAATACCCCAAGCCCAAGATTAATTCGATTAATATCTAAACTAAACGAATATAGTTTCCAAATTAAACATATCACCGGAAAAAATAATTGTATGGCTGATATGTTATCTCGTCCACATGATGAACCGGACGAAATTATATTTGAGAAAGGTGAATTTCTCGTAGATAAAAAATATGCTCTTCGGGATGAAGAGAAAAATGTGAATACTGTGTGTAGAATTCACAATGACAATTCTGTCCCATTAAACCCTGTATTCTTTCAGAATCAAAATACGTGGTACTACCCAAGTACAACGTCCCAAACATATTATTTTCCCCCTTCCCTTGCATCAACCTTCCCATATTACCCTGTGGTACAAACCACAATCCCACAGAATGAACTAAAACATTCTGAAAACTGCCCAAATAAAACTACTAACGTAGTTACAAGATCTGCTCTTAAAGATGCAAACCTCAATAATCAGATCACCCCAACCCCCCTGTGACCACAGTTGTCACACAAATGTCAAATCCCAACATCACATCACCTCCCCAATCAGAAGACGAAACTTCTGAACCACTCCAAAAAATTGAATTGCCCGAAAATTTAAAAACAATGCAGGAAAATGACCCGCATTGGAAAAATGTAATTTCATTACTAAATTATAACGAAATAAAAAAAGATAAAAATAAAATACGAAAATTGAATCGTACTATACAATTATATTTTCTTGACGAAAATAATGTATTAAAGAAATTACCTAACCCAACCTCATCGTATGATGAAGCAGTTACAGTAATTCCCGAAAAATTAATTCCGGTAGTTCTAAAAAAACTACATGACGATCCGTTGTATGGAGGTCATTTCGGAATTAAAAAAACAAAAAATAAAATAAAAAATCAGTTTTTCTTCAAAAACATGGTACAAAAAATTACAGAATATGTATTGTCATGTCATGAGTGTCAAATGGCACAAAATTCCCCGAAAGAGGCTGGCTACCTCAAACATATTGAAATCGAAAACCCTAAACTGTTTTCGCATTTAGAGATCGATTTCATCGGAAAATTTAACACCGAGTATGAACACTCGTACGTGCTTGTCGGTGTAGACAAAAGCACAAACCATACGTCCAACAAAAAACCCAAATGCTCAATGCGTTATTGAGTATTTAAAGTTTATTTGTTATACGTATGTCACCCCAGGTAAGTCTTCTTGCGACAACGGAGGTCATTTTGCAAATGAAACCGTCCGTAAATTCTGCGAAGAGAATAATATCAAAATTATTTATTCTTCGTTTTATTCCCCCCAATCGCAAGGACTCGTTGAAAAAATCAACGGTGTAATAAAAAAATCATTGTCAAAATACGATCATTCAAATGAAAAAGAATGGATCGAAACAATCAACAAAATAATTTTCGCATATAACATAAGCCCAATTGAACATTTAAATAATAAATCACCATTTTTCTTACTCCATGGATTTAATCTAGAAGTACATATACCAGAAATACCAGAAAATAATAATAATAAAACAACTCGTGAAGAAGAAATTGAAAATCTCCTTCGAACGAGAGAAAAAACGCTGAGCTTAGCAAAGAAAGCATCGGAAAAAAACGCGAAACACTATAACGCACACCACAAGATCATTGACTTCAAACCTAATGACCTTGTTTTGCTGCGTCAATCAAAAAACGTCGCGAAAAATAAAATGAAATACACAGGACCATATAAAATTGTTAAAAAGGTCACGGATTTAAATTACGCAATTCGTATTAAAACAGACGATAAAACTGCGTATGACGAAACAGTTCACGTACGACGATTAATTCCGTATAAATCTCGTAATAACCACGAATTAAGTAACGAAATAAAAACAGAAGAAATAGACAAAAACATCGAAAATCCCATCCCAACCCAAATCATACCTAAACCAAGGGGTCGCCCTCGGAAAAAACCAAAGTAACTGTGTGTAAGGTGTATTACCCGTAGATTACGCGGTTTTTTCATTCACGATTTTTTTTTTTTTTTTTATGTCCCTTTTCCCCCGTTTTTTTTTCTCTCTCTCTCGAATCTAAAAATTTTTTTTTTCCCCACATTTGACTACGACGTAAAAATATGCTACGAAAATTTTTCTTTAAGCAGTAAAATTAATGTTAGAAAAAAAAAATATATAAAACTTACCGATGGCCCAGGTGTCGGCATGACCCTCGAGGAACTCTGCTAGGTGTTCTCCGCTGGTGGTGCTGCTACTGTCGGTCGATGAAGAAGAGGGGCTCTTACGCTGATCTCCTTCGGAGTCGACGGTGGAAACACTATCTTCAATGGATGGTGTGTCCCACAGGAACGAATACACTGTGGGACCACTAAGCAGCCATCCCCCACGGAGCGACATCGCACGGTTCCCCTTGACGGTGTCATAGTGTCGAACCATTTGGAACCCGGTGACGGAGACCGAAACATCTAGGCGAGGTTTGTAGTGCCGGTTCAAGAACCGAGCAGTACTGACCCCGCCTGGACCAATGAGGAAATCAGTAAGGTAGATCCGGTCGACATGGATGTACTCGACCGTGACCTCTGTGTTGGTTTGCTGCGAAACGCAGAGCAACCCAACCAATAGCCCGGAGAGTATCCCCAGGCCAACCACCCCCTGGGTATCAAGATTCCCACGAAACTCAAGCTTTATCCCCGAGTACCCAAACTCGACCATCATGGCCCGAGGATAAAATACTCGGAGGGAAAACAGTAGTTGCTTTGTGAAATCTTCACACCGGGGACAACAAACAAACCTTACTGAGTGACACCAATAGTTCAGGTCCTCCGAAATGTTCTCCTCTGGAACCCAATGTGGCTCGAACTCAGCCAGAAAGGCACTCCTGTCCGATTCACCAGAAACACGATAGAAAAGAGAGAACAAACGATGAAGCGTATAAAACAGACGTGGCTCGCACGGACAGTCCTGGAAAGGGTGGATCTTATTGAGAACCTGATTCCCGATGAACCAGGTCTCATTGGCATCCACCTTACCATGCGACGCAAACATTCGGTCGTTGAGGTATACGATCGACATTTTGGAAGAGAAAAAAGAAGTGACCCGCACTAAATAAATTTTTTTTTTTGGTTGTTTAAAAAACCCGAACTACACAAGTCACTGGCACGTCACTGACACTTAGAAAAATCCGGTAATAAAAAAATAAATAACAAAAGAAAAATATAGACGAAAAAACTAGAGAAAAAGCACACGAAAAAATGAAGTAAATCGGTAAAAGCAAAGACAGAATACTGACGAAAGAAATAAAAATTAGTAATTTTATATTAACAATTTGACCGAGATTCATAACTTGGATATCGGAAAAATTTGTCTCTCTCCTTGCCCCAACCAACGTATGTCAAAACAAATCAGTAAAATGCATAATCCATTTTCTCGTAAATAACTTAGACGTTGCATTCTTTCTGTTTCAGAAAATGTATACGAATCTACTTTTCTATTTCGCAATAATTATTTCTTCGACTAGTATTGCGCAAAGAACATCGTCTGACCCATATAAAATTACGACGGCGTCAACTGGCGCTTATTTTCAAGAAATAAGCAATATTTTCGTATATTCTAAATCTGCCCCAATAATTTACTCCATTAAGCTAGACTTGCATGAATCAGCAGATAAATTATTAGAAACAAACTTCAAACACCGGTTGTGTAATGAAACAACCTGGAAAAATTGCAAATATGCAGAAATGGCAAAACGATTAAAAAATGCTATTACAAATCTGAAAGAACAAAATACCGCAATGATACAAGATTTCTATTCGACACCATCGTCTATTCGAAGCAAACGAAGCGTCTTCACCCCGATCAGATCTTTCTTCGGAGATGCGCTACGCTTTTGCTGTCGAGTATTAAATTTTAGAGATGGACGAAACTTCTTGGCGAATGAAATCTCGTTGAAAGAAGAATATGATATTATTAAAAACCAACTGTTAACTGAGCATGCAGCGTTAGTTAATACGTCTACTAATCTACATAGCTTCATTGACCATACAAATAATTTTATGACAAAATTCATTTCGCATACAAATTCTTTTATGGAAAATTCATTAGAAGAACACGAACTTCTAATCTCCCTAAATTACATACAAGGATTCTATGATAACTACCTTATTAATACGTTGACATTATCAAACATCCTAACGTCGTGTAAATCTCATAGGATTCCCTCTTCAATTATCTCAAAAGAAATATTAGAAAAAGACATATTAAAACTGTTGGAAATTACGAAAAATCTAGGCCTTGACCTAGCAATCCCCATCAAAGATATTCAAAACTACTATCATGCTGAACTTGTAAACTGCAACTTCTTTAAAAATACGTTAGAATTAGAAATTAAAATTCCCCTAAAACAATTAGAATCTAAATATGAAATTTACGACTTTATTCCGCTCACATTCAAAAGTCATTCTAATGAATTGTGTAGTTGGGATCAAGAACCATCTCTGATAATTCATGAAATCAGAACAAATTCTGTACGTTATATTAGTGGAACCAACCTCCATTATTGTAACTCGGATAAACCATTATGCTTCCTTCCTTCTAACAGAGGAAGTGATAAATTGTCTTCCTGCGCAAAGAATTTATTCTTTCAAGACCTAAACCAAAATTTGCTACAATCCTGCTCATTTAAGTGTAATCTTAATAATAATCAAACATTAGTGCATCCTATTGGACACACAAAATTTGCTATCGTAAATTTTAATTCCCTTATAGCAACTAATTCCATTACGAAAAAATCCGAAAAACTAAAAATAAATAATAATTCACCCGGAACTTTTATTCTGGATGTACCTTGTCATATTCAAATTGAGAATATTGACGAAAACAATAAAAATACTGTAATTATCCCAATAGAAATCCCCTGTCTCTCTGAATCTTTGGAAGAGACTATCAAAATAGAAAATCATTTACCACTTCTGTGGACATATTTTTCTGATTCTACAGAACCATTTGATCTTGCCATTGATCTGGCAACGACAAAGGTCTATAACCCCAAATGGAAAAATTTTGTTCCTCATACTGTTCCAGTTAACGATCTCGAAAACAAAATTAAATCCATTGAACTACAAATACCCGACCAAAACTTTAATGATTATTTAACTTTTGTTAATGGGATATTCTTACTATGGTTAATTACAATATCATTTATGTTAATGTGTATAATAATATATTTAAGATTAATCTCCCATCGAAATAGTACTAACTTAACGAAAAGTACTGCATTATAAAATTACGCAAAATAATGTGATATATTAACTTCCTATATATACGTAAGAAAAAATTTGTTACTCATAATTAATACTCGTAAAAATCTTATTCTAAGTATATATACTCATACTCGCATTATATGACATAATTTTAACCATGCAGAATTATCTGGACATATGTATGTGTTGGATAGACTTTGGAAAATTTTTTTTTCCTAATTTTTTTTGTTCCCCCCGGAGAATTGTGTAACGTATATTTTCGTCTATTTTTAGAAATGACGAACATATTCGTTCACTCATTTTCGAATACCAAAAATGTAGATATTTATCAACAATTATCATCCTATAACTCTTTGTAAACAACCACCAAATTATTCGTATTTAATTTTATGTATACAGATATACCTTCTGTATATTTATGACCTAGTTGTACCTGTCCCTCGAGTACTCGACGAGTCAGCACAACCCTATAATAACAACACCCTACCTCACTTTACCTATCCGACACGTACGTTTTCATACCCTGAACGAGTATATAATCCCTCGATTCAGTTGTATAATTGTTCAGTTTAGTGCAGTTCTCCAACAGCTACTTCTAAGTACCTGGAACCTCTCTTGTAGAAGTCTCTAGTGAACAGATAGTCTTGCTTGTTGAATTGTGATCTAATATGTATTAATATTAACGTAGAAATATGTACTGTGTTGTACAGAATATTATTTTATTAAATGTGTAAACTCACTCATGTGTTTGAAATATTATTGAGTCTCATAGTAATGTTAAGGTCCACAATAGTACGTGGATGATAAACTTGAAATTATTTTAGAAGTATTACTACTTTTAAAGTACGTGATATTTCGTGTATGGTGTACTCCCGAAAGTGGTCTTAAATAGGTACTTTACCACTTCTTTTGGCCGTTACAGGTAGGTGTTTAGAAAAATTTGTTTACGTTATGCCCCCTTTCCGTTAAATTACATAACGAAAGTAGCGTTCTTTTTTCCCTCCCCTTTTTTTCCCTTTTTAGTGCTGAATATTGGTCATTGTTTTGAGTAGGTGAAAATGAAGATAGAAAAACAGAAACATTATTGAATCTTAAATTCAGGTTTAACATGGTAACAATCATATGGTCTAAAATTTTCAAACAGCAGATTCTATGACATTTTCTAAAGATAATAATATTATTTTTACAAAAAAACATGATAGTTTTTCTGGTATTTTTGAAAAATGCGAAATCTTCTTGCTAAAAATGAAGGGAAAATAGCTACAATAATAACTGTGGTGATGGGTAATCGAGACAAACAAGTGTGTTTACACACTTGTCGATCACCTAGCAGACCAGTGGACTTATAGTCTATAAAATACGTTTTGCATTTGCGGGTTTACTTCATCTGTACTGCCAGTATGTATATTGAGCTTGGCTCACACACACAAACGTCAGATACTAAAATACGCATCGCCTTCTGTAGTTTCAGTGGTGAGGTCAATTGTATACTTCTATACCCACAGTAACTATCAAGACGCCCTCAATATCATTGCCCCTGAAATTTCATACCATGGGGAGCTCCCTACATCTGCTCAAAAGATCTCAACACGTTTGTAACAAATGAACAACATACCCTAATCATAACTAGGTACAAACATCATAATTACATAAAGCATTAAATTAAATATACTGTAAAAAAACAAGAAAGTAATATAAAGTTTCATTCCTGGGATTTGAACTCCCACTACACTATAGAAATACATGGATCATATTCTTTCAAAAATTATTAATATATAGAAAAACACATTAAACATACAAAAAAAAAGTTTAAAAAAAAATAAAATGACTACTCCTAACAAAATAGGCAAATTCATTAATTTGAAAACTAATGAAAAGTGAACTGAAAGGTCAAAAATAAGTTTTATTTTAGATAGTATACAAAATTACTATCCCACTCAACTATTACGAAAATACCAAATAAATGGTGTATCAAATTACTATCATACTTAACTATAGTATGTACTGATACACTGTCGGTCACTGGTTCAGGTTGTGTCATTTATGGTTTGTTCACTATAGGAGGGTGAATTTCTATTACACTGATATGAAATTTTATTGGAATATTCAATAAATTCATTTTATGAATGTATGTCAGGACCAGAGGTGTAGTCAGAGAACAATTTTTTGTGGGGGGGGGGTTGACAAATTTTTTCCAGCCAAAGCCTAATTAGCAATTATTTCTCAAGGGCATGTGAGTTAATCAAAAATATGTTTAGGAAGGTTTGACCCCAAAATGCCATTGGTAAGGACTTCTCATTAATCTCTTAAATGGGAGTGTTCTATCCCATCAGTACTGCCTGCTTTAGAAAAAGTGATAATGGTTATTGACTGGATCATGTTTATTTTCTACAAATGGCCACATGCGTATAAGTCTGTTTTTAGCTATCTCCCAAATTGAACTGTATTATTTTTTGTTGTTTGTATTGATTATTTTTTGGTTCGTAGTTGTGTGTAGGAGAAAGTTGTCCTTGACAGATTTGGTTGGAGACACGTACAACATACCAAATATATTAACTCCCTTTCTATTAAAGCTGCTCTTAATAACTTTCTTTTTGTTAAAGCAGTCCGTTAATAACTCCTTTCTATTACAGTGGTTAAAAAATAATCAATCATAACCTCGTTAATTTGCTCCTGCTGGTGAATTTTTTTCTACCGAAACAATGAATTCTACAGTGTTACCCAACTATGATAACAAAAATCCTGCGCTGCCGCAAGCCGAGTGGCTTTTGGGGTTGAAAATGAATAACACTACCATTTTTTTAAAAAAAGCTTTTATTTAATTTATTTTTATTACTGAAATGGAAATTACAAAATTTTTTTACTATAGAAATAAGTATACTCCGAGCAATAAAGTTGTTCTTAATATGAATTTCAGCAAGCTGGATGAGCAGTTTAATATAACTATCTGATCGGTATTTGCGAATGAGTGTCGGATTAGGCGTCAATCTAATATGAAATTTTTGTTACTTTCCTGAACACGTAAACCAAAATATTTTACCGTTTCTCCATTTATTTTAGACTTCGATGAGATTTTCTTGTCATTAGAATTCAATGCTAAATGGATATTCCTTAAAATCTGCGGCGCTGAAAAACAAGCAAAAAATTAATTTTAAAAAAATTGAATATTTCATAGATACTTCATAGTTTGTTTCAGTTTGTTTGACTTGAGTTCGATATAGCTGATAGTACTTCGAAAAATCATAAAATTGTTTTCAGCGGGTCCTAACTTAAAACATACAATAAAATTACAATAATTGTTTTTTCTCTTTCTGGCCCATTTTTAGTTTTCCAAAATATTAGAAATTTTTTTTTTGTACTTTTTCATGTGCTAACTCACCTTAAAAAAACAGTGCTACGATGGTTTTTGTTTAACAATTTTACTCTCTCGAAATCATCTGGGGCTAAATTGAAATCAAAAATATCAAAATTTTCCTTCAGACGTTCTGTATTTGTTGTTCTTGGTATTGGGATTACATCACACTGAAGCTGGAAACAATATTGTATTAAAATTAATGAGGAAAAGAATAATATGTGAATGAACTTATTCTGAAAAAATACTCACTAAAAATTTTAAAATCACTTGAGCTGTAGTTTTTTTATATTTTCCTGCTAGTTCTTTGAGTATAGGTTCTTCATGTAGAGTTTTTAGTTTACCTCCACTGAAAGGACTGTACGCCATAATTTCAATATTCCTTTGCTTGCAAAATATTTTCAACTTTTCAGAATTGTAATACGGATTATATTCAATCTGAAATGATAGTAAAAGATTATTTAGTTTTAGTATTTTGCTTTGAAAAGTCAAAAATCTTGACGAAAATTAAAAATTATTACTTGATTCACAACAGGCTTTATTTCAGCAGTTTTCATTATTCTCTCAATCTGAACGCTGTTGAAATTTGCCACTCCTATACTCTTCGTATATCCCAATTTTACGCATTTTTCCATTGCTTTCCAGGTGTCCTCAATTGGTATGTCGATTTCAGGATTCCCATGTATTAGGTATTCGTTTTCTGACTCTTGCTATGAAAAAAATTTTCATTTATATGAATGAGATGCTTATCAGGTCGATCATTTTGGAAACCAGTTTACCCTTTCTCTAAAAAATTTATGAAAATTTTTCTGGAAGTAAAAATTCGAATTCGGCTCTTTGAAAAATATTTTAAGCAACAATATAATAATTATGTTTGATTTAATTTACGTACAGTTCGATAATACTTTTAGTCGGAGTCTCTTTTTTCAAGGCGATTAATGGGTTGTAGCAGAATTTAAATGAAAAAATTAATAGTATACCTACAGAAATTATTGCAATTTATGGAAAATTTATTCTATTTAGGATGCTGGCTCTGAGTGAATGAAAGAGAAATTGAATGAAAATTTAGTATAAACTAGGAACAGAATTCGAAATTAAACCTTGAAAAGTAGTTCCATCAACACAGTGCATCAAAAAGTTGAATACTGGAGATACACGGCTCTTTTCGAAACGCCCTTCACTATAGCAGTTGGCTAAAAAGAAGCTTAATGATAAAATAGACATAAAGTTTAAATTTCAAGTCATTAGTTATACTTTTAATTATATTTTAAGAAAAATTATGCTTAGAACGAATTTTTCCGAAATTTGATGCCGAAATTTTTCATTTGTCCCATACTTTCGCATTACCGCATCTGAATATGAATATGCACGGACATTTTTTACTCTGAACTAAAAAAGAAAGTTGATATTAATCGTACAGTTTCATTATAAATTTACAGATTTTCAAGAAAATGAACTGCACATTTTCGGCTTTAAACTTCTGAACATCCCATACGAACTATTCTCATATGATTTATGAAAAATATACGTTTGTTTTTAACTATAAAAAGGTTCTGTTGAAGGTTTTGTTTAGCCATTCATAACGGTTCCCTGGAATCAGAGATTGGAAGCAGATTCATTATCGATCGCCTTTAGCTTTTACGCCTCTAGAAAGATTTATTCATTTTTCGGATTTTTGCACGGAGTGATGAAATCTGTAATGTAATTGTTTATTGCGATCGTTTTTCTTTAATTTTTCCACTTTTTTTATTTTTGTTCTTGTACGATGTTACCTAATGTTTTATCTATGACAATAATGATAGATTGTATATTATAATAATTTTTACGACTTCCTGAAAGATTAATTAATGAGGAAAAAAATTCTGCTTATTTTGGACAAAATTGTCCATCCAATGGGTTCCAGTAAAGCGGAGTTCACTGTGCATCCATACTGTATGCAAGCCAAGCGGCGCTTTGGCTTGTACTGACCTGGCAACACTGATCCATTCGTTATTAGGATGGAAACAATGAAACATTTGTAGTTGACGCATGCGCCTTGAATTTTATCTAAATAATTTTCGTTGAATTTTGTCTGAATAATATTCATTTAATTTTATTTTAATAATTTTCGTTGAATTTTGTCTTAAAAAATCGAATTGTATGTTTATTATATGTTGCGTATAGAATTTGAGTGACCAATATATTTCTGCAGGTTCCGGCCCCAGGTCCTACCATTGGATTGAATGTAGTAGTTGTATTTTCGAAGTATAATGATAATAATAATTACCTTCATTGCAAATGGCCAATGCATTAAGTACAAATCTGTGTATGTAAGTCTTAACTCAGACAGTGATCTTTTCATTGCAGGTATGACGTCATCTGGGTGGTGTTTAGTATTCCACAGCTGTTATCAGCCAAATAAATCAAACGTTTTCAGCACTATAGATACATATTATAAAGATCAATGGAAAATGTTGCTTACCTTCGTCACAACGAATATTTCTTCTCTTGTGACTGTGCCCTCTTCAAGTTTTTCCTCTAAAGCTTTACCTATTTTTTTCTCATTGGCGTACACAAAAGCGGTGTCAATGAGACGATATCCGAGGTCTATGCTCAGTTTAACAATGTTTTCTATTTCAGGGCCGGTATTCTGAAACATCAAAATAAAGTAAATGGGACTATATCATGCTAGCCTTGGTGGCTGGTAGTAATGGAAAATATCGATAGTTTTTCGTATCAATCTTTATTTATTTTAATTTTTTTAAATTAATCAAATTTTGAAAATTTGATAAATCATCTTCATCTTCAAGTTCTTTTGGTAGTTTCAGTTTCAACATTAACTGAAACTGATACTGGAGACAAAGACTTGATTGTTTCACCACCTTCTGTTTCTGTGCTTTCTTGAGTATTACATTTTACCATTTTTCAGTTGGCAGTAGTCAGAATTTGGAATGAAGTCATAAATTCATTTTATTAAACCAAACTGTTACCCAAAAAACTGCGGCCCACACATCACAGTATCAGTATTACACATGTAAAAAAAAATAAAATAAAATACTGAAACTATATCGATGTATTTCCTATCTGTATTGGCTGGGTAAACATTTCCATCAAATGCGAAAATAGAATGCATATGGAAACATATGTTGTTATGAAAAAAGAAATTAGAAAGCATATAAAAATAGGAAATTGAAAGCGGTCAACTGGTCATGAGGGAGGAGGAATGACGATGAAAAGGACCAGATAACTGAGTTCCTGTCCCTAAAGTGACGCTAGTGTCTGGTAGATGATAACAGAAAATAAAACATACTAACAAACTAACACACACACATTTATTTTTTTCAAGTGCTTATTACTCGAAGCTGTTTGGAGTGTAAATATTAAATTGTAAATACTTCTTTTTCTGTCCATTTTAGAGCCGTTCACATATACGGAGCACTAAGAAATTGTCTTGCTCTTGTTCGGTGTTATATTGCGCCTATTGCGCTTCAATAAATAGTCTTTGAAATAAACTGCGGACTAAGGATTTTTTCCTCAACACTATAACTATTATAAAATGTTATGTTTTGAGGTTACGTCAGAAAACTATATCTTTAATACAGTTATTCATGTTGTAGTAATATTCATATCACTGTCTTGAAGCGCTTGGATTTTGCTACACTCTATTTTCCTGCATCGAATATTTCGATTCATAAGGAGAGGTATTCGGACTGAGGTTAGGTATACATTTTGGTGAAATAAAAATACAAAGTAACTGAATCATACATACCTTGTATGTTCCCAACCCTAAAATTGGTATTTGATTTCCGTCATAAAGCGTTATTTTTCGATTAGCCATTTTGAAATTGCTTGAACTCGCATGTATTAATCTACACTTGAAAGCAAAACGATTTAAATGAAGAAGGAAAATGGATTCTGTTCGTACGTGTCGCTGGAACAAAAATTAAGTGCAAAGTATTGCTAGATTCTCTTATCGGCTACAGCAATGCCATGGATGCCATGCGATTTTCATGCGAATCAACGAACGAGATAAAACACACAAGAATTCTGTTATCAAGTGTTAAACTGAGTTTGACACTGCTGACTGACGTCACGGACCTGACTTCTGATCGCTCACACAATCGCATGATGATAAATCGTTAGCTCTATGTGGAAGTTCTTTTTCTTTCATAAGTCTCACGGAAGGACGATTGAAGCGGAGTTTTTGCAGCTGGCGTGTGTTTATTAATCTTTTTAAGTAGGTTTCTTCGAAAATCTACTTATCGATCTTGGTGTTAAGGAACGACCTGGGGGTATACGCTACGTTTTACACGACATTCAACGCAGCTACCTCCACTCCATTAAATCTATATGCCCCATTTAAAATACATAGGAAATATGCGTTTTTACCCGAATTTTTCTCCATAATTCTCCTATTTAATGAGTTAGCCTTTTTTTTGTAATTAATGAAATTTTAGAAGAGATTTCAAAAAATAAAATGAGCCCAAAAACTAGAATTTTGGGCACTTACAGGCCCAGAAATTTGAAAAAGAAGATGAAATCGTGCATCAAATTGTCTTAATTTAATGTTATCTATAAACTTAACCTTAAAGACAACTGATGATAAGACTCAAAAACAGTGAATTCGTGAAAATGAGTGGTAATAATAGGTTCTGTTTTAGGTTAAGTTTATCAATAACAATAAATTAAGCTAATTTGATGCACAATTTCTTTTTCTTTTTTTTCAATTTTATCAGCTTCTACAGGCTTAAACTTCTTGACTTTGGGCTCATTTCATTTCTTGAAACCTCCTCCAAAATTTCACTTATTATGAAAAAAGAGCTATCTCATTAAATAAGAGAATTATGGCGAAAAATTTGGGTAAAAATGCATATTTCCTATGTATTTTAATTTGGGAGTATAGGTTTAATGGAGTGGGCGTAGCTGCTTCATTGAAAACAAGTGAATTGTGCCTCTAGTATTAATTCATATGTTCCCTGAGTTTTACAAGTTCATTTTTTTCTTCATTATATCATATCAAAGCACCAGGTTAATTGATAATTCAGAGAATTTATGTTGGTCTTTCTTCTGTGCGAATTATTGCTGCTTTGCAGCATTGGTTGCTCACTGTTATATCTATAAGTACTTGTGTATATATGTATAAGCCAATTTGTTGTTACCTGATGTAGACACAGAGTATTAAATGTAATAGAGAACAAACGTTCATCTATACACTGCAATGAGAAACGACACCACTTTTGAAACTTTTGTTCCCCACTTGTATGGTACCAAATTTGAATTTGCTTTCCTAATTCAGGCTCAGTGGAAATAATCAGAATTTTTTTCTTTAAATTATTTAATTAAATAAATAAAAAGATATCACAATTATTAATTTATCATGACAAACACAAATTTCATAGATAAAAATGAGATTAAAAATTGTCAGTACCTCACCAGAGACTGAAATATTTTTTGATTATGAAAGTGGTGCTATTTTCATCCTCTATTATATTTAATACTTGTAGTATACTTGATATTTTGGTCCAGACACTCGATGAAAACTGTGGAATACCTTGTCGTGAGAAAGTATTCTCACCAGAAGGTAAATTCAACAGAATTTAAGCGTGTTCAGCCACTTCATATATTACATATGGGTAAGCCAAAACCAAGGCGAACATTGGCAATTTTAGAGCCGGTTCTGACGTTTTTATGCTGGCTTATTTACACGCAGACAAACACACGTACATAAGAAACACGTACGTTAGTGAGAATGGCCCGGTTACATCATCCCCTGTTGTGATAAGAAATGGTTGGCTGGTATGTGTATGGATCGTGACATTATTCTATTGTCACAATTTGGTACTCATACATTACCTGCATGTACTTGCAGGTAATTACAATTGAACGTAATTTGCGTATGTTTTACGTCACAAGGACAAATATTTGCCTGCTCTTTGGGGCGGCAACTGTCATCGAGGGGTCCAAGTCCCTATTCCTCATACCAGTGAGTCCCCACGGCTACTCCCCCCAGTTTTTGCGCTGTAAAAACAATTAAATTGCGCAAGCCTGGGGGACTTGCGGGTTTTTAGTGCCTCTTCTGGTCTGCCTCCCACTTGGCTAGTGCACTGTCCACTGCAGCGCTGACGCATTCGTAAGATTGTCATCTTGCATCGGCACGTGTTTGGTATTGGGCAAAACTGCCTTCTCCCCTACACCTAGGTGACTGATTTTTGGGATAGGCGTAAGGGTGGTGGTGGGAGTGAGGGGCAGCGGATGCTTGAATTGTGGTTGCCTCAGCATTGGAGAGTTTGATGTCCCCAATGTTGAGGCGGCCATCAACGCTTTTTTGTTGGCTGCCCTCTCTGCCATGAAGAGGAACCTCATCGGCTCCCGAGTCTCCATTGGAGTTGGCTCCAGCTTTGCTGGTTCTGGAGTTGGAGTCAATTCTGGTGGTGACTGGGGAGGAGAGATGATTGGGGGTAGTGGAGATGCCATCTCCGCTAGGACGTTTTTACCAGTGGAGCTGTGTCCATTAACAGCTCCTCCTCGATCCATTCCAACTCCATTTTCTGTTTGGGAAGTTGCTGAGTTTTTGGAGTCTCAGCGGTTTTCCAAACTGTCTGGGAGTTGGTGGATTTCCAGAAGGTTAACGACATTAGACAGAAGGATTTGTGGAGAACAGAGAACCAAAAATACTGATTGAAAACACGTCTGAATTATAAGACAGTTTAAAAGCGGGTGAATTCACTGCAGTTTTTGATTTACCATTACACTTCCGTTTTTAATTTTTTGTATCTTCTTATCAAGTCATAGAAGGGATAGCGCTTAAAATTCTCGGCCATATGCAAGTTTTCCAGTTAAGTTCTGATTGGTTTAAGCAAAGTTATTCCTGAAATAAACTCAGAAAATGTTTTTCGAATTTTTATTACAAAGGAATCTCCACTTGTGACATCACAATGTTGAGATTATCGTTGTGTTGACAATAAAAGCACGTTGCGATGTTTATTTCCATATTGGACTTGGATTCGTTTATTCCTGTCGATTTCTTTTTATTGGCATTCCTATATTTGCTTATCTCCGAAGTTTCTATTGTCTCACGGAATTCCAATTTTCGTCACCTATTTTTGAGCGGGTTTATTTTTACATACCGGATATTACTTTTTCAAGAGTAATTCTTTATTTGCTTCACATTAACTCTCAGACTTGCTATAAGGATGGGAATTTTTGCATTTTTTACTGCCAAGGGGCATGCCTCTTTTTTGTGAGCATATGGGGGCAATGAGATCAAATGTTTTTTGTTGTAACATTGTCGGAAAATTTTACAGACTTTTTATTTTTTGTTTTTAGTGTTTTCGATGTTTGTAAATTTGTTGTTTCACATTTTTCAACTGATTCTTCTGTGTTCATTTGTAAATCTGTCTGTGTATTTTCTGTATTATTTCTCTGTAATCTCTTTATTCTCTTATCATCGCTTACCAAAGATGCATGTTTCAATCTATCGATTGAAATTGTTCGAGGTTCGCCTGCAATGAGTATCGTAAAGTTTTTCTCATCTCGTGATACTACTTTGTAAGGACTGGCGTATGGTTTCTCCAGTGCAGATCTTATTTTCTCGTCTTTAACAAATACATGTGATGTATTGGCCAAATGTTTCGAGATGTAAATCTTTGGCTGGCCATGGCGAGCTGCCTGTTTAAGGAAATTGTTGGCATCATTTCTTATATTTTGCACCATAATTTCGGAGCTAACATCCTTCAATTCTGTGAAGAAGTCCCCTGGGAGGCGTAGCTCTTTGCCAAACGCTAATTGCGCTGCAGAATGACCTGTATCCGTTTGTAGGGCAGATTTAAGGCCTAAGAGGATGGTAGGAAGTATCATGTGACATGATCGAGGCTTTGAGTGCTCTGTGCCATCTCTCAATTTTGCCATTGGCTTGAGGATGGTAAGCTGTGGTATGACTGTGTTGAACACCAAACTTATTGGATAACTCTTTAAAGAGCGAGCTCTAAAATTGGCGACCTTGGTCAGTAATTATGGTTTTGGGTACACCATACCTCGCAATCCAGGTATCGCATAACCTGGCAGCTACAGTTGAAGCTGTCATCTCATGGGGAGGAATTGCTTCTGGCCATCATGTTGCCCTGTCTATTATCGTTAACAGGTATCTGTGTCCTTGTGATGGTGGCAATGGGCCTACTAAGTCCATATGTACTGTTTTGAACCACTCTCTTTGAAGGATTTGAGGGGCGATCGAGTGTGTCTTCCTACTCTAGATTCTTGAGAGTTCAGGCAACTGTGAGCCCATTTGTTGCAGCCAGACTTCATTCGTGGCCACACAAACCTTGCCGAGATTAAATTAGCACTACATTTTGGTCCAGCATGTGGCAGATTATGTACACTGTTGAAAGCCAATTTGCGATATTTTACTGGTAGAAATGGCCTATTCTTGCCTGTACTGACGTCACATGTTAATAAAATGTCAGTACCGGGAATTTTTCGCTGTCTCAATTTGAGAGTAGTATCATGGTTCGATAACAACTCTTGCAATTCTGCATCCTTAAGCTGTGCTTTAGCTATTTCAGCATAAGGCAATTGGACAGGAGCTGAGATAGCTTCGATTCTACTTAGGGCATCAGCTGGAGTGTTAAGTTCTCCACTTATATACTGAATGTCTGTAGTCAGTTGACCAATATAGTCTAATTGTCGTGCTCTTCTCGGCGGTGCCGGATCTCCTTTTAGTGTGAAGGTATATGTTAGGGGTTTATGGTATGTATATACAGAAAAACGTCTACCATCTAATTGGTGCCTGAAATGCTTCAACGCAGCAAAAATTCCGAGCAATTCCCTATCATAAGTGCTATAATTCTTTTCTGTTTTAGAGAGCTTTCTCGAGAAGAAAGCTAGCGGTAACTTTTTGTTGTCTTTGTCCAATTGGTACAGGGTTGCACCAATAGCAAAATCTGAGGCATCGGTACTCACGCATAATGGTAGACTTTTGTCTGGATGAGCCAATAACGTTGCATTTGCCAGTGTTTCTTTTATCTTTTCAAAGGCCTGTTCAGCTTCTTCATTCCAATCAAGTGGAGTCTTACCTTTCTTTTTACTTGTTTTTATAAGTGCAAACAGCTTACTTTGTTTAGCTGCTGCATTCTTCATGCAACGTCTATAGAAGTTCCCCAAGAAATGCCTGAGTTCAGCAACATTTGAGGGTTTTGGGAAGTTCAGTATTGGTTCTACTTTGGTCTTCAAGGGTGAAATGCATTCGGTTGAGACTTTATAATCGAGAAAGTCAATTTTGGTCTGTTTGTATAAACTTTATTGTTGTCAAAAATATCAATACGTATCGATATTTTTCTTGGAATATCGATATTTTCAAATGCCAATTTTTAATTTTTTTTCTGTGGTTGTGGTATTGACAAAATTACGAGTAAATGAGTGATAACTGAAACCGATGACAGATGATATTTATGATTTTTATAAATTATGAAATTATGAATTAAGAATAACTTGACCTTGACTCCAGTCCAAAATGAGATTTCTCAAACATAATTCACATACATCTGTATCTACTACAACTACATCAACAATGTCAAGTAAATACCCTGACTTACTTTGCTTCTATTATTCTTTTCCTCAAATTTAGAAAATTCAAATTTATATTTTATTTTCATAGTTTTAAATGACAATAATTCAGATGAGCCATCTGCAAAAATTTTTTATCAAATTTTATAAAATATCGATATCTTATCGATATTATCAATATTTACCCACAAATATCTATATCATATCGATACAAAAAAATATTGATATTTGACAACACTAATAAACTTTTACCTACGTTGATAGTAAGCCCGGCAGCGTGTATACGTTCTATTATGGCTCTTACATTCTCCTTGTTCTGTTGCTCACCGCCTTCAGAGCAAATGCAAATATCATCGAAGTATGCATAAGTAGTATAAAAATGTTTTTTTCGTATGTCAGGTATCAGGGTCACGCACTGAACAATGGTCATTTCCCATATATCACCGATCATTTCACTCAAATGCCTATATTTGACAATAGGTTGAAAGACCTGACATATGGTCCAAATAGGCCTACTATTGTCGAATATAGGCATTCGAGTGAAATGACCGGTGATATATTGGAAATGACCATTGTTCAGTGTGTGACCCTGAACCTGACATACGATAAAGAGACACTTTTCTACTACAACACAACAACACGTGTCCTTCACTATTTTGAAATTTTTACAAGTCCAGATATGTGTGACGTCAGAGCTAATATTTTTGAAATTTTTACAAGTCCAGAATTATATATCCCCTCTCCCCTTTCCGTTGGATGTTGGTTACCTATATAGTAGCGCTATCTTTATTCGGTATCGATAATTTCTATTTAATAAATTTTTTACCTTTGCTGGGATTCGAACCGGCAACATCCAAGTGATGAAATTGTGACGTAGACGACTGAGCTAAGACAGAGATTATAATGGAAGTGAAAGGAGATGAGCTTATAACTCGAACGTTTTTTTAATTTATTCTGTTCCAAGAAATATAGTATGCTGTTTGAGGAAAAAAACTTTTTTATGACGATATGATAGCTACCTAGTCAACCTCATAAATTATTTATATTGGTTTTATTAGGTGTTCATTTCTTCTAAATTTAATGTAAATAGTGTGAAATTACTTGTTCTTTTTTTATATTACTAATTTGTATACAACTTTTTTATAGTTGCACATTGCATACTACTTTCAAGTTGTTTCGCATTTTGAAGTGGTTACTTAACAAGTTTTTTTATCGCGTTACTTTTTTTAGTTTTAAAAATTTATAATTATCATTGCTGTTTCCTATGTTGAATAAAGTTTTCACGCCAAATGAAAAAAGGACTCACACACAATAAAATATATAAATCATATGAGATTTTATTAAAAATATTACACAATTTTTAACAATGAATAATGCGTAAAATATTAATCAATGACGCAAGTTAACAATTTAAACGTAACTGTTTAACATTACGAGCTTCGAAATCTTTCTCATCTACTTGATGTTTAGCTGAGAATAACTCTGACTATTTTTTGACGGACATACGAGCAATAGGTTCACCGCGTTTAATATTATATGTTTCTGAAGAATTATTATGTACAATCAGTTTTAGTGGGAAAGTCATCGCATTTAAAATAAAAAAATCGTTTATAAATATTTTGCAGTTATCAACGGAAGAAAAAAATAACGCGTACCCCGGTTTTGCGTAAATTTTATACGATTGTGCAAATATAGCGCAAACCCCGGGTAATAAACAACAATTTTTTTCACTTACTAATATAAACTCACTTTCATTATTACGTGTTTGCGGTAAGAATGCAATTTCCACACACTGCTCAATCGTATAACGAGGATCGGAAGTTATTATATATTTTTGCACTGGATAATTCGATGATGTTTGTGGAGATTTGAAACTAGGACCTATTTCTTCTGCAATCGACAGTAATGTTTCTTTATGTTGATCATCATCGCTCCACATTTGCGCATCTTGTTCATATAATGGAGCAGGAGAAGGAGATACAGCATGTTTTTGCGGAGTGTTCAACTTCTTCATATATACCCCTTTAACAATGAGATAGTCCGCATATTGTGTGGTAGCCAGCAATGCAGCTACACGATCTCGGAATTCAAAACCATTAAACTCTAATTTAATTTCTTTATGATCTTTCGCGACATATTTTACTCTCGGTGAATACTTTTGATACGTTTCTAATAACTCATTAACATTTTGAGCTGAAATAGAAAAATCAACATCCGATTTAACAATAAAACGCCAATGACTGACAACCATTGTAATAGTAAAAATAACGTTTTCAATTATACGTTATAACTTTAACTTTAACTTTACGCTCAACGTCTACTGCAAATATAATAATTGATACGATAGTGTTAATTACAGCCTTTTTTAAATGAAATTTTAATAAAAAATTTTAGTAATATTTCAATTTGAAGGACGAGTAATTGTATTTGAGAAGTATATACTGGATATATAATCGTTATGTTAATTACCCTATTTTTTATTAATATAAAATAAAAATTTCCATTTCATAAGCGACATTCTCGTTGCAACTGCATTTTTTTTTGTTCAGTGATTACTACTTAAAACTATGAATCTTTTTTATAAAGATTGCAATCGAATGAACTTTCTTCTTTGATTTAACCAGATATTAGAGGTCAATATCGAGTATAATTACATGTATAAACGGATACACCTCGTTATATAACAGCAATTTCCAAAGTACTTGCAAGGTTACCATTTTTTGCTTTTGCTTTTACTTTTTCTTTTTTTTTCTTTTTCTTTTTCTTTTTCTTTCTCTTTGTTTCTTGTTTTTTACAGTACCAGGAAATATAGTGGTAACATAGTAAAAAATATATGTTGAATACACAATTGATGAGTATAAAAGGAGGAGTTTACTGAAAAATAAAATTACTTTGTATAATACAATAGAGGCTGTATTTGTGTTTCTATCGTAGAGACGTCGTTTAATTAAGTCATTAAAATGGAAACAAAGTTTTTTTGTAAAATTTGTCAAAAATCATTTACTTGTTCCAGTGGTTTATCCAACCATTTACGATGTTATGTGCCTAAACGTACTTTAGTTCATAATGTGACATTGGAGATGATGCATGATAATGCTGTGGATATCTCTCTTTCTAGTGGTTCTATCATATTTCCAGAAAAATAAGAAGAAGAATGTATTATACCGAGTGTAACTGGACATGGTGCGGACACGAGTTCAACCGTAGCAACGACCATTGATGATGCTAACAAGGATGAGGTGGATATGTTGGCTGAAAGTTCCAGTAATTTAGTTGGTACTTTGCAACAACAACATAGTTATAATTGTGATATTTGTTCGTTAAAATTTTTTACTCTCTCTCAATTACGAGTACCTGAAAACACATTAATGAATTCACGTGCAATTATGAATGATAAATGGTTTGTACGTCATGAAAATAATTATGATATTTTCAGGGGGAGAAGCGCAATGAAACAAAAATTTTAAATGTAAATTGTTGTAGAGAAAAAACAAGATGGCGCTCCACAAATTAATACGCAATTTCTAATTTCCAATTTAGAATCATTTTTACCCGTTGTTACTGATATTATAAAAAAATAAGTTTTAGATAAAAAATCTGTAAAAGTTCAAATTAAATGTATTATTCAAACGCGAAGATGGGTTCATAAGCTTGATACTTATGGGAATAAAATCAGTGAAATAGCGGAACCTTTTGAAATAACCTTACGCACTAAACAATATACTTGTTTTTCGTATCAATGCATTTCCTATCGAGGAAATTGTGTGAAACAAAATGTTACCAGAACTTTTAAACCATTTTGAAACTATAATATTATCCGAATCAGAATGGACATTTGTAGGTGTTAGTTTTTATGATGTATGTGTGTGTACCTATTCTTTACATCGCGTTGGTTCCTACATTCCATTACCGGTAAAATTAAACAATTCACGTTGCATTCTTAATGTTAAAAATGAGCATAACGAAAAATGTTTTATGTATAGTATATTAAGTTATTTTATGCTTAATGATAGAAATCGTCGACATTTACCAGAAACTTATGATCGTGGTCACTTTTTAGACTATATTTCTCAACGATATAATATACGGTTTGATTTTTCAAAAATCAATTTCCTAACTCCATTGGAAGATGTGATAAAATTTGAAAAGTATAATCCCGAGGTTTCTATTAATATTTTTGGAATTGACTCAAATGATCTACTATATCCAATTAAAACTATTGATATAGAAAAACGATTTCATTTTGATCTATTATATTTAACTCAGCCTGTTAGATTGTGTAATGAATTTGAAACCGTGGAAGAAGAGGATGATATAGTAAAAACAACTAGTGATCATAAAAACAGTCATTATTGTCTAATTACCGATTTAAATTCATTACTAAGATAACAATATACTACGAATACTGGTAGAGTTCTATTTTGTAAACGCTGTTTACCTTATTTTTGTGGAGTAGATTGCGAAGATGATTTACGTGAGCATAAAAATTATTGTAAGAAAAATGAAGTTGAACGAGCCTATTATGTATTAGCTAAAGAAGGTGAAACCTTTGAATTTATTGAGCGAGGATACGAAGAACCATTACATTTTGTTGTGTATGCTGATTTTGAGAGTAAATTACAACCTTCTACTTTCCGACATATAATACCCTCACGGCGAACATTTAATCAACGTAGTGTAGACAGTGATGTGAAACAATTACAAAGTATGGCTGAAGTTTTAGTAGAACATGAGGCGATTTGTTACAGTACTATAGTAACTGTTCCACCAAACGTTAATTATAAAGATTATGTTCATACTGCAGAAGAAGAAAGACTCTTTGACTCGCATGTATATTCGGAGGAAGATGCATCGCAACATTTTGTAAATTATGTGATGGATTTAGCAAAAATACTAGAAAAAACATTAAACAAATTTGCGGTATTATCACCTATGAGTGACGAAGAATGTAGACAATATTTTCAGCAACACAGAGAGTGTGTTATTTGTAAAAAACTATTGCATTATGATGAGGTGAGATGTATTCATCACTGTCATACAACTGGAAAACTTTTTGGTATAGCGCATAGTGGTTGTAATTTAAAATGTAAACGTCAGCGGTATTTACCGATATTTTTTCATAATGGTAGTAAATATGATTTTCATTTAATACTACATTCATCATTTGCTAATTGTAAAATAGACGTAATCCCGCATATGCAAGAAACATATACAAGTTTTTCCGTTGAAGTGAACGAACATTTTTCTTTAAAATTTGTAAATTCGTATAAATTTTTAACAGCATCTTTACAACAATTAGTTGACCTATTAGATCCCGAACAATTCAAGTATGTTGATAAAATTTTTCCACTTCCTGAACAAAATAACTTAGTAAAAAGAAAAGGTATATTTCCTTATAATTATTTGAATTATCCTAGTGTATTGTCAGAAACTACATTACCACCAAAAGAAGCTTTCACTGATGCGTTAAAAGATATTGAAATTAGTGACGATGAATATCGTCATGCTGAAGAAGTATGGAATGTATTTCAATGTCAAACGTTTAATGACTATATGCAAATTTATTGTAAAGAAGATACAGGTGCATTGGCTGATGTATTCACAACATTTTGTGAGAAATGTTTACGAGTATATAAATTAGATCCCGCCCGTTATCTTACGTTACCTGGATTTGTATACGATGTTATGAAAAAAATGACGATAATTAAATTGCATTTATTCACACAGGAAGAAACAAATTTTTATTGTTTTTTTGAAAATGCTGTATGTGGTGGAATTACAAACACCATAACACGTTACACGCAAGCTAATACATCTGAATGTCCAGAAACATATAATCCCTCTCTACCTTGTGAGAATGTGACAATCATGTCTCACGTTTTTTGTTTCTGTCTGTGCAGTCTGTGTAAATTCTGTAAACCTTGACTTTTATTATTGTGATAATATTTTTTTGATTTGACACAGTTATTCCATCTTCAACCTTGGTGTTGAATAAATACACTCTCTAATTTAGTGACTCTGAGTTTTAATTATGGTTTTCATTTTATTTTAAATCTTAACTCTTTTTAATCTTCAATCGTTTGCCAATTTGTTCAACCTACAGTGTATCGATGTTCTGCTGATTCTTCGTTGATTTGTTGGAGAATTAACATCAAATTCTCACAATGGTTATGGGCCCATAATCACGAATCAACATGGCCTCCATCGTTCTCAATTGCTGAGTTGTAACCTGCATCAATGTCTTCATCCAAGTAATAATCCTTCATTCCATTTTAACTCGTTTTGCTCTGTCTTATTTTTTGATTTGTCGGCGATTTTGCCTGTATTCTGTTCACTGTGATTCGATATATTTTGTGACATGGAGAGCGATTGAAAATGTAATATCGAGCTGTTCAATGGCAAGAATTTGCGTAGCTGGAGGTTTCACATGGAGCTGTTATTACGAAAGAAGGGATTGTACAAGGTGGTGATGAATGTACCGGCGCAAAAAGATCGCATCGAGCAATGGTGTATCAATAATTCTAAAGCGATGTTTTACATCGCTAATAATGTTGTTGATTCGTTCCTTGAAGTAATTCAAGGGTACGAATTTGCTCGTGACATGTTTAACGCGATTTTAAATTCCTGTGTTTGAGAAGCAGATCACAAATTAGTCGAACTTCGTACCAAACTTTGCGCTCAACATTTTACGTTTGGCGGTGATATTCAGGCGTACATCATGGGTTATCAAGCGAAATGTCGGCGATTGATCGAGAATGGCGATCCAACAACTCCTAGACAGTTTGTAATTCAGTTCCTGAAATCATTGCCCAGTGAATACCACCCGTTGCGAGTGATGCTGGAAGAGATTGCTAAGCCAAATTGGGATCAGATGGTAAGCAAAGTGTTAAATTACCACCGCGATTTAGTGATAGACAATAAGGATGCTGTTTCCGCTCCTTCTGAAATTGTCTCGCAAAAACCCTCGTTAAACGTTCAGTCTAGCGAGGAGATAGCTTTTTTGGCCTATCAACGTGGTAATTATAACCAGAATCGTAGTAATAAGCGTAATTTTCATGGTAATTCGAATCGTGGATCGAATCGTGGCCATAATTTTAGTAATAGTAACACAAATTTTAACAATAATCGTTTTAATGACCGTAATAATAGTAATAATTTTAATAATCAATCTAGTCAGGGAAATAGTTGTAATTACGATTCAGGGAATGTAGGGAATTCAAATCAAAATTCAAATCGTAATTACCAAAACGTTCAGTGCCATTTCTGTGGTAAAAACAGTCATATTTCTAAGCAGTGTTTCTCTAAAAACCGAGAGAGGTCTGGAAATCAGTCTAACTCGAACTCTAATCGAGATTCTTGTAGTTTAACGAGTAACGTTGGATGCTCTGAGACTGATTACACATTTTTTATACCTGATAATTGTTTAATAACTGAAAATTCACAGCCTCTCGGCAATAAATATGTAAAATTTGTTTTAGATTCTGGTACTACTGCAAATGTAACTAATGACTTGTCTTTGTTTAATAAATATATAATGTTAAACAAACCCGCTCAACTCATGGTAGCTAAGAAAGATGTTGCTCTTACTGTCTCAGTGGTTGGTAATATAAAATTAATAACTGAATCTGGTATCAAAATCACTTTAACTAATTTTCGATATGCCAAAGATTTACCATCAAACCTAATATCTGTCAAACGTATGGCTAGGGTTGGTTGTTGGTCAGTCTTTGAGGAAGAAAAAGTTAATATTGTTGATACTAATAAAAATAATAAAGTAATAATGACTGGAAAAAGCATCTCGACGGATCTGTATATTATTAATCTTTTGTGTAACGTAACAAATTCTGTTAATTTAACAATTGATGAACAAAAGAATCCGATCAAGATATGGCACAAACGTTTGGCCCACTTAAATAGTAATGATATTAAAATTTTAACTAGACGTGGTTTAATACCAGATGTTAGTAATAATAAAAAGGTGTTTTGTGAACCCTGTGTCATGGGAAAACAACACCGAAAACCATTTCACAGACACAAAAAATCTACTAGCAATCCGCTTGATTTAGTTCATACTGATGTTTGTGGACCAATAAATCCAGTCAGCTATGATGAGAAAAATTATTTCGTGACTTTTTTAGATGACTACACAAATTTTTGTTATGTTTACTTAATGAGCAGTAAGAAAGAAGTACTTTCTAAGTTTAAAGAATACCATGAGTTAGTATCAAATTGTTTTGGAACTAGAATAAAACGCCTTAGATGTGATCGAGACTCTGAATACACAAATCAATATTTTAGGGATTACTGTAAAGAAAAAGGAATTCATTTTGAGCCTTCCATAGCGAACTGCCCTCAGCAAAATGGAAAGGCAGAAAGAATAAACCGCACTCTCTGTGAACATGCAAGAACTTTAATATATGAAAGTAATCTTGACAAAGTTTACTGGTCTGAGGCGCTTATGTGCACTGCATATGTAATTAATAGATGTCCCACGAATAGAGATTTCATCACTTTTGAAAAATTTTATCAAAAGGAATTTGATAATAAATATCTAAATGTTTTTGGTTGTGACGCCTACATGCTTGATTGGAAGCATAGCTCTGACAAATTTGAAAAGAAGAGCTCAAAATTGAAGTTTGTTGGGTATGCCTCTGCTGGCTACAAAGTACTGGACGTGGATAAGAAAATAGTCTATATTAGTCGAGATATTGAATTTAATGAGGATGTTAATGTAACGTGTAAATATTCGGATGAAGATTCA
Organism: Ericerus pela; assembly: GCA_011428145.1. NCBI lineage: Eukaryota > Metazoa > Arthropoda > Insecta > Hemiptera > Coccidae > Ericerus > Ericerus pela. The sequence continues at coordinate 63,138 of WOFM01001171.1, forward strand.
ATATTGAGGGTGGTAGATGAGTCGAACGTTGGTGATTTTGAAGTTGACGGTGATCTTGGGGACGTTGTCAATTTTTGTTTTCACGCTGCATTGTCTGTGAATGATAATTGCCCTCTTATGATGAAGGAGGCGTTGAACTCCCCTGAATCTTCTGATTGGAAGAAGGCTGTTGAGGCTGAAGTTAGTGCTTTGTCATCTAATAAAACCTGGAACATTGTTAAGCGTCCTGTGAGTGATCCCACTATAACCTGTTGTTGGTTGTTTACCAAAAAGGTTGATAGTGAGGGTGGTACTCTGTACAAAGCTCGTCTTGTCGCTAGGGGATTTCAACAGCAGAAAGGATTCAATTTTGATGATGTATATGCTCCAGTAGCCATACTTTCCACTGTTCGCTCTCTACTCTCCATCTCAAATCATTTAGGTTATCATATTCATCAATTAGATATTTGTAACGCTTTTTTAAATGGTAAAGTAATGGAAAAGATATATTTAGAAATTCCTGAAGGCGTTGAAGTCAATATTGATAGAAATTCTAACATTTTGTTACTGAATCGATCTTTTTATGGACTTAAACAGTCACCAAAAGTGTGGAACACTTTGTTTCACAAATTTTTGACTTCACTAAAATTTGTTCCAAGTCAAGCCCATAATTGTCTATAAATATAAAAATAAAAATAATATTATATATTTATTAACCTATGTTGACGATATACTTATTAGTTCAAATGACAAAAAATTAATAGAAAACCTTAAAAATATTATTAGTGAAAAATTTAAATGTAAAAACCTTGGAACAATTAATAATTACCTTGGATTATCAATTAAATATGATCGTGAGAATGGCATCTTAAAAATGAGTCAGAAATCCTTGATAGAGTCTGTTGCTCATCGATTTAATTTAGAAAATTGTATGCCTGTTTATTCTCCAATTGAACCTAGACTGCAACTTGAATGTAATCTCAACTTTCTGGATTGTCAAGTCAATGTTAATTATCATCAGTTACTAGGTTGAATAATGTATTTAATGTTAGGGTCCCGTCCAGATGTTTGTTTTGCTATTTCATATTTTAGCCAGTTTCAGAGGGCTGCCACAAACAAACACTATAAATACTTATGTAGAGTGATGAAATATTTGATCACCACTAAAGACTCAGAGTTAACTTTTGAACGTAATATAAACTGTAAAAATATTATTGAAATTTTCACAGACGCCGATTGGGCTAATTGCACTGAAACCAGAAGGTCTATATCTGGATATTGTTGTCGAATTTTCGGAAATGTCGTGTCCTGGTCAAGCAGAAAACAGCCAATAATGGCACTTTCTTCTACAGAAAGTGAGCTTATAGCTCTGTATGAGGCTTCGACAGAAGGACTTTGGCTTCAAAAATTAATAAATGATTTTGGCTTTTCACATAAAAATAAATCTATTATATACAAAGTTAATCAGAGTTGCCTCGCTCTAATTAAATCACATAAATGGAACTCACGGAGATCCAAACATATTGACACTAGGTATCACTTTGTTAGTGACCTTGTAGATAATACTTTTAATTATATATATATACACCCACGAATCACCAAATTGGTGATATATTTACTAAAGGATTGCCTACCCCTAAGTTTTGTCGATTTGTTGAAATGCTTAATTTAAAATAGTACCTTGACGTAACATAACTGTGATATTTGTTTTTAAATTTATTTACTTAGTACCATTTTAATCGACTTTTTATATTCATATATTTTATAATTGCTTTCATGTCAATGTCTTCGTTAGATACACATGATTGAGGAGGCGTGTGAGAATGTGACAATCATGTCTCACGTTTTTTGTTTGTGTCTGTGCAGTCTGTGTAAATTCTGTAAACCTTGACTTTTATTATTGTGATAATATTTTTGTGATTTGACACAGTTATTCCATCTTCAACCTTGGTGTTGAATAAATACACTCTCGAATTTAGTGACTCTGAGTTTTAATTATGGTGTTCATTTTATTTTAAATCTTAACTCTTTTTAATCTTCAATCGTTTGCCAATTTGTTCAACCTACAGTGTATCGATGTTCTGCTGATTCTTCGTTGATTTGTTGGAGAATTAACATCAAATTCTCACATACCTCCTTGTTCATTAGCTTATATTGATGTGAATGCTTTATATTCATGGGCAATGTCGCAATACTTACCCATTGATAATTTTAAAAAAATTGAAAATTTTTCCATGTTTACCAACGAATTTATTATGAATTTATCAGATACGGCAGAAATAGGTTATTATTTCGATGTTGATATTGATTATCCTATCGAATTATATGATGCGCACAATGATTTTCCATTTTTCCCTGAACATAGGCATACTGGTAGTGTTACACGTTTATTGTGTACTCTCGAAAATAAGAAAAACTATCATACGCATTACTGTATGCTAAAGTTAGGTTTGAAACACGGATTAAAAATTAACAAAATTAATAAAATTATCAGCTTCAAACAAGGTCCAGTTTTAGCATCATATATAGACTGTAATACAAAATTACGAATTGAAAGCAATTCAGTATTTGAAAAGAATTTATATAAATTAATGAATAATGCAATTTTTGGAAAAACTATAGAAAATGCGAGAAAATGTATCAATTTCAATTTATGTACATCAGTACAAAAATTAGTCTCAGCCCCAAATTTTAAAGAAGCAGTCTATTTTAGCAAAAACCTCATTGGAATACACCGATATAAAACCAAAATTCGATTAAATTCTCCTATTTATTTAGGAACGACAATTCTCGAGGTTAGTAAAGTTCTAATGTATGAATTTTATTATGAAAAAATGAAAATAATGTTTGGAAATATTCCATATAATTTATGTTATATGGATACTGATTCATTTATTTTTTCGTTTCAAAATCACACTATTACTCTATACCTTCAACAATATTCACATTATTTTGATTTATCTGATTACCCCGATGAACATCCGTTAAAAAATAACCTAAATAAAAAAATACCTGGTGTATTTAAAGATGAATTATTAGGTAAAACAATGTTAAAATATATATCATTAGCTCCAAAAGTTTATTCATTCCTCATAGCTGGTGAAACTAAAGAAGTAAAAAAAGCGAAAGGTGTGATGAAAAACATCGTTTCGCGTGATTTGACATTCACTTTATATTGTGACGAATTATTTATTAATAAGAATGTTATAAAACTGCAAACTTTATTTCATGTTATTGCTCATAAAATTAGAACAATAAAACAAAATAAGGTAGCACTCAATATAAATGATCAATACGTTAAACGATATTTTACGGATAAAATAAAAATTTTAGCATTTGATCATAAAAATATAATTTTATAAACTTTGTATACATCTTATTATTACTGTTATGTTTTTATACACTTTTTACGTATGTTATAATTGTTATTTTTTTTATATCATATTTACACCAAATAAAAATATTACAAATGAACATAAACCTTTTTATTCGCAATTGCATACCTCGTCAATTAGACAGTTACATAATGTCTTGTAATCAGAATCCTCCTGATTGTAAAATAATAAGCGAAATGAATCGGCATAATAATCTTCCTCCTCCTCCTCCAACCAATCCAGACTACTTAGACTACTGTAGACATCATAGACATCATAATTTTCGTAGCTGCTACCACCGCTTGTATCATCCGCAATTATTTGATTGTCAAATAATTGCGGATCTAAATCGAATATATCCACCAAAAGATTACCTACTGCCTCCTCCTCAATTATTGGATGTTCCAATTCTGGGATTTCAACGTTCTCCACTCCAGATCGTCGAGGTATACACATTTTTGATTTAAAAAAGGGTAAATAAATACTAAAAAATGAAATATGAAAACTTACAAACAAAGCAAAAACAACCAAATACACAAACACGATCTAAATACTTTGTAAAATATGTTTTCCAGATACGATGTTGACTACCCATTCAAACTATCTGACCATAATATATATATATTTCTTGATATTCATTGCTTACGTCTTAAACATTCAAACCAGTGCTTCATTAGTATTTCAATCAGGTTACTTATTAGCAAATGATGAGTGCTCCACTTAAGATTCTTCGTCTCAAATTTGCATTGATTACCTTTCTTTTCAACTTTGTATAAATAGATGCTTTGAAATGTAAATGTATTAATAAGATATTGGCAAACTAATTATGAAAAAAATACAACTTCTCCCGCAAAAACTAAAACTTCCCATTGCAAATGTGATTAGTAAAAAATCCTTTTTGTCACGACATAGTACTTTATTAACAAATAATATTTGAGCTATAATATGTGGACCCAGTGGTTGTGGAAAAACAAATTTGATATTTTCTCTATTAACACATCCAAATGGTTTAAAATATCAGAATGTTTTTATATTATCGAAATCTTTGGAACAAAAAAAGTATTTATTACTACAAAAAATTTTCGATAATATTACCGGCTTAGAAGCAAAATTTATACACGACAAATCTGCATTACCATCTCCCAAACAATGTCCTTCCGACTCTATAGTAATTATTGACGATGTATTATGTCTCAAAGCTGACAAAAACAAAATTCGATCTTTTTTTTGTTTTGGAAGACATAGAAATATTGATGTATTTTATCTGTATCAAACTTATACTCGCATTGAAAAACATTTATTACGAGATAATGCTAATTTCATTATTATTATTGTGCAAGACAAAATTAATTTACAACACATTTACGATGAACATATTGCGCCGGCACATTTGATAATTTTTGTCGTATGTGCGATTTATGTTGGAAAGAGAAACATGGCTTTTTAACTATTGATAAAGAAAATAATATAAATAATGGAAAATTTTGGAAACAACTAGACATTTTTCTCATTCCATCTTCATCCCCGATATAATAATGTCGTTGAACATGAAAAATGAAAGTAAGACTCCGCAGGATACAATACGAAACATTTCTTCTGAAATACAAGTTAAGAAAAATTTAACAAGTTTAATCGATAACGTGCAACAAAAAGTTAACACAGCAAAATTTAAAGAAATACAGCTGTCCAAATTACGAAGAAAAATCCTAGAACCTGTAACTAAACCATTGAAAAAAATTGTGACATCGTTATCTGGTATTGAACAATCATCTCATCCAATTTCTCACTTTTGTAATACAATGCATCCCATACAAGCTGTACATAAACGAGTAACCCCATCCTCTCCATTACATGAACTTTCAACAATTTTTTCTCCAATTAATGCGAGTGACCAGTTGTCAACTGATGAAATAACAATAACAGAAGGAAAACGACATATTAAAAAGAAATTGAAAACTTCCCCATGAACAAATGATGAAATAAATCCAGAAAATTTAACTATTGAGAATGTGGGAAATGTTGTAGTTAAGTTTAATCCAAAAACGAAAAATATCTCTCCACCATCTACGACACTTTATAGAAGAGCATTGTTTCCCAATACTTCGGAAAAAGCAAGTACTAATACTATTTGACGTAATGTACAAGAAAATATTAGTGATGCTGACGATGAAAATGAGGATACAACTGATAATGATGAAAAGTATAATACCGATTACGAAGATGCTGATAGCTGTAACAATGAAAAAAACTTGTACTCTTTCTCACAAAATAGTACATCACCATTCATAAACAAAACAAGATTAGGCTTGAACATGTATAGGCTTACTGGACAGAAAAATATAAATTATGAATTATCCAAATCAAAACTTCCTGTCACTAAAGATGATATATTGAAAACTATAACTGTATTAGATCGCACTTATCCTTTAACAAAGAATGTGTGGACTTTATTAACACACAATACAACTGATAAAAAAATATCCTCGCAATGTCGGAAAATGATAAAAAAACGTATTTTAAAATTTTGTATGAAAATGGAGAATTAGAAAACCTAACTGGTGCCGATAAAAATTTAAATAAGTATCAGCATATTATACGTCTCTCTTCTCAAAAACCAAAACTTGGTGAAGCCTTTAAATTTAAAAATAACTATTTAAATAGACTGATCTTGAAAAAATTTGTTATTACTAAACCTAATTATGTTTATTGGAATAACGTTTCCGATTTAATTTTACAATTACGAAAACTCATAGCCTCTAAAATTGTTGGAAATACAAGTGTGGAAGAAGAAAACGAAATTATTTCAATTTTAGAAGAAATCAGAGAAGCAAAAATAATAGCTTAAATGGAAAAACTTGCATACGAATTACACTGACCAGTTTATAGATTTTTTCCACGTCGTCATGTCAAATTAGAAGGTATCGGCGACACGTGGCAAATAGATTTAATTGATTTTACAAAATTGTCTAAAGAAAATAAAGGTTATTCGTACGTATTAGTCGTAATTGATATTTTTACAAAATTTTTATGGACTTGTCCGTTAAAACAAAAAACTGAAGTACTCGTTCGCGCCACTTTAACAGACATCATTAAAATATCACCCTATGGATCACCACGCAACATACATGCCAACGAAGGGAAGGAATTTGTAAATGACTCTTGCAAATCATTATATCGAAAATATAAAATCAATTTTTTTCTTACTTTCTCTTCTCTAAAAGTGTGTATTGTGGAATATGTTATCCGCACCATCAAAGAAAAACTATTTCAACACTTTACGCAACAACATTCAAAAAATTGATTATCACTTTTGCAACCTGTGACGTCTGCTTATAATAATACAGTGCACCGAACAACTAATATGAAACCAATAGATGTTAAAAATAAAAATGATGAAAAAGCAATTTTCCAATATCTATTAACTCATAGAAACTTTAATAAAAACTTAAAACCACGTTTTAAGATAGGAGACGATGTTTGAATATCTAAGTATAAAAGTATATTTGCAAAAGGATATACAGCTAATTTAACAACGGAAATTTTTCAAATAAAACACGTGGAACCCGGTAATCCACACACGTACATATTAGAAAATTAAGATGGTGTGGAAATAGCTGGAATGTTTTATGCAAATGAACTATTGAAAACTCGTTTTTAAGATACATATTTACTTGAAAAAATACTGCGAAAAAATACTCGTAAAGGAACAGCAATTGTTAAATTTTTCGGTACAGATGAGGAAGAAGAAATACCTTTAAAAATTTTATCCAAAGTTTTAGTATAAATACAATGAAATTGCGAATATTACTTGATACTTTCGTTTTCTCTTATATCAATAAAACATTAATAATGAGCAGTCTCAATCGATTTAATTGTGATTCGGTATCAGCAGTTACCACTTTGCTGAATACCTTGAATTCTAGTTTAGTAGCTTTTGATCATACTAAATTGAAAGAAATATGTATGGAAATGGAAAACCTCATTAATAAAACAAACAAAAGTAAACTTTCATTTGATCTGGAACGTATCATGCTAACTTTATTTGAGAAAGCTGCTGGAAAAGAAGACTATTTAAATGGATTTGTAGATATTCTATTAGCTACTATAGAAAAACATGGCACAGAGATTTCAAGTTATCTTGGGAATGATTTCCTTTTACAATTCGTTAAACTTCCAACATCTTTAGAAACATACTGAAATGCTATAGATGATGTAAAACACATCAAAACTGACATCAGAAACCTACGTAATTATTCTTTTGCCAAATATGAATCATTGAAAACCTTATTAGTGCAACTAAAAAAAGAATCAGCGAATGTGCAAGAAGAAATGCAATTAATCGTTTTTTCTTTTATCGAATTACGAACACTCATTACTAACACAAACAAATTACTCCCTGAAACTTCAACAATCTCAAAAACTATGTTAAATGCACTGAAACCTCCTACTCCATCAAGCAAGGATGGTGCATTGTAAATACCTATTTATTAATAATGCAAATATTGTTGAATATGCTGAATATTCCATTCTCCATTTCCTCTTGAAGGTTATTAAAATATACTTCACTTCACTTCATTTCACACTGCAACTAACATTATTTTAGTATATATTCACTATACCTTTCCTATTGTCGTCAGCGTATAAGTTTCCTCTATCGTGCGATGTCATTGTTGAACTCGCTTTGTCTACTGTACGAAATTTTGAACCGAGTGTGGCATTCTGTGGTTGCGCAAATAACTGTATACTATTAAATTTTAAGTCTTTTACATTTCTTTTAAAAGTTTTACTATCGCATAATTAATTTTTTATCTTCAATTGTGCTTTTTTACAAGCGTCAGACTATCTGCAACAAACTATTGATAGTCTTACGTTTTCGTTTGATACTACTAAACAAGAAATACTCATAACAGACTTATATGATTCTTCGCAACATTTTATTTTTGATCGACTTATATTTACGGATTTGTGCGCGTTAAAAGATGTTTTTTCTTTAAAATTTAATGTATTAGAAAAATATAGTATATATTCGTGCGTGCTTTATTCCCATTTTGTAAATTTTTACCCGAGTCAAAATACTTTTCCTGGAATAACGGTTGCCGACTTGCTGCTCTACGCGCCTACCAATCTTATACCATATCATAAATACGTGTGTATAGATGTAACACATTTTGATCTGGTTGTGTGCCAACTAGTAGACGCTGAAATTAGACGTTTTTGTAGTATGGATATTTTTCACAATGCAAAAAAATTACGCGACGATGAAGCCGTCACCCTATTGACAGAGTTCACCAGATTGTAATTATCATACTCCTGTTTTTTTTTATATTCAAAATTTTTACACGTAAAAGGGAAAAATGTTTGTAAAAGAATTATCACTATTGGTGATGAATTTTTTCATCATTCGCTATATGAAACACCAAAAGATATCTTATTGGGGCAAAACCAAAATTTTAATGCAATTTGCTGGTTAACGCGATATTTTCATAACTTCGCTGTCAATGATGGTACTCGAAATTACAATTTAATTGCTTCGGATGTGCAACACATTTTAAACATATCTCCTTCCATTTTTTTTGTTGCCGGACGTGATAAAATTTATTTTCTTCAAACCTTTTTATATGGAAGCCTAACACCATGGTCTGATGTAGAAATATTTTATAATCTAAATATTGGTATTCCTATTGTAGATGTTATTTCATTAGAAAGTTAGGACGGATGTAACGATGATTACAAACAATTTCAAATTTCTCCTCTTAAAAAATTACAAAATAAGAAATTTATTACTTCATTTTCCCCTCTTGAAACAAATTGTCCTTTTCATTCTTCCATACATTGTGCCTTATTAAATACTTTACTATTACGTGATAATTTTTGTAGCTAAATAAATATATTTTCACTATATAAAGACCTTCATTATTTCATTTATTTCATTACAATTATGTAATTACGTAAATCAATGTATGCAACTTTGTCAAATAACCAATTTGGAACAGGTTTAGTTAATTCGCTAATTAATAATCTAGCGATCGAATTCCGACCTTCAAACTTGACACAAAGCAGATCAAATTTTAGAAAATAAAGCGTGGAATATAGTTTTAGATCCAAAAGCATCTTATTTTGAACAAATACCTGCCTGGGCTACAACAAATATAATGAAAACTAAATGGAAATTAAGCTTTGGAAAAGTACATCAGAAGACGAAACATTCAATAATCAAACGTAATCCTTCGGTACACTTTTCTACGTTACTTTCAAAAGGTCATTCAGCTATTAATCGATCATTACCTTTGACAACAAATATCGTTCGAACCATAAATACTTTACAAAATTATAGAAAAGACAACCCTGGTCCAATCGTGGGTCTAAAAAGAATAATTCCTTTACCTAAACAAGGTGGGTTCTTACCATTATTACCAATAATGGCTGCACTAGGTACACTCGGTACTATAGGAGCCACTGTAAAAACTGTAGCAGAAGCCGTTTCAGCAGTTAATAATGCACGAAAAAATTTATCTGGAAACTCGAAAAGTGGTTCTGGTTTATACCTCAATCCATATGGTTATCCCGTTCCATTAGGTAAAAAAGGTATGAGTATAAAAAGATATAAATCCGGACTCGGTTTACGAGTACATCTCTAAATAATTATGAATACTACTACTGAATGTTTACGCAACTTCGGATTTCCAATCAAACGCGGGTTATTTGATTATGAAATTGACAACTTTGCTACACTATATAACATCTCTCATTTTCATGGTGTTTTTAATAGAGAAACGCTACCAAAAGGTCCATTTCCAAAAGAGAGTATGGTTATTAATTTAGATAATATTGAAAACCCCGGTACACATTGGGTTGCCTTTTGTAAAATAAATAATACCGGTATTTATTTTGATAGCTATGGAGATTTACTTCCTCCTAAAGAAATTTTACATTATCTCGATGGAACTACTATTTTATATAATACTACTAATTTTCAAAACCATTTCTCAAAAATTTGTGGATAACTCCGTTTAGAATTTCTTATAAATACGTTTCATTTATAAACAGTATATACATTCTTTACAAGCGCACACAAACAAACAAATATATCATTTTGCTACTATCAACATGAGTTCCTTATTTAATTTATCTCGTAATCGTAACCCTTTAGTTTGCAATATTTTTCCACCTCTTCAATTGGATAAAACTCAAAACCATAGCCTAGGACTATTTTACTTCATCAGTTATAATAGTGTGAATAACATAACGGAAAAAAATAATACGTTCAAATTTTCTGTTCCAAACACTGGTGTTCCATTTTTGGTATGTCATATCCCGAATGGCTCATACGAGTTTGACGACTTAGCTATACAATTCAAGAACAGTATACGTTTGATACTTCTTGACCGCTTCAACTATGACGATGCACAAACACAACTTTTTTCCCCAGTTGATGCAATCGTCTTCGAATACGATAAACGGCGACAAAAGTTCCGTTTAATTTCATCAACCTTCTCTTTTCATTTTCCAAAAGAAAATTCTCTTGTACCAGTTCTAGGTTTTTCTGAAGATCATCTTCCAGTAACTACACAGAGAAATCTTTTAGAAGGTCGTGAACCAGTTCACATAGCTACCATTCATTGTCTCAATGTTCTTTGTAACATTGTATCCAATTCCTATATAAATGGTATTCCTTCTCACTTACTGTACAGTATTGCGATAAATGTACCAATTGGTTTTAAAATTGTAGAGGCGCCAAAAGATATTATTTATTTACCAGTCACAGAACAAGACATATCATCTATTGAAATTCTCATTACCGATCAAAATAGTAATCCTATCGATTTCTTAGGAGATGATATTACGCTTTTACTACACTTAAAATCTGAAAATAAATGAATTCTAACAACTACTATTTGTAATAATGCCGTTCTTACTAAATACTTCATTTCAACCTATCACTCGTATTGGTTACGGATGTAATTTATCCGCAATTTAAGGAAAAAATAATACGTCTTCCAATGTATATAAAAATATTAAACGTAGACAAAAAAGTATTAAACAACCGCGGACTTCGATGAAATTAACACTGAAAGATAATTTTCATTTAAACTAAAAATAACAATAAACTTACTTCAACAACACATCATTTATACGTACATTTTATTAATCTTTTTCCATGTCTTTTATACTACAACTTCATCTCCCTTCCTCTTCCGCTCTTCTGACATTGTATCCTCCATAACAATTAATTATTTACTCCAGCGATCATACTATACTCATCATACTCATCAAAAACAAAGAGATACAATTATACTACATTAACCACTTTCACTATATAACCACTTCTCATTTGGTATTCATTATAATCTCTCTCATAGCTCAGTTGTCTACGTCTTGGTTTTGGCTACCTGGATGTTGCTGGTTCAAATCCCAGCAGCAGCAGAAAATTTAATAAAAACTTTAATAAATAAATAATAATTATTGGATACCGAAGGTATCCGATAGATAGCGCTAATATATAGGTAACCAACATCCAACAGAAAGGGGAGAGGGGGGTATATATTTCTGGACTTGTAAAATTTTCAAAAGTATTTCTGACGTCACAGATATCTGGACTTGTAAAAATTTCAAAATAAAACATCACATGGAGAGATGAGAAAGGGGGGGATGAATATATAATTCTGGACTTAGAAAAATTTCAAAATATATTCAGTGAGAGAGAAAGAGAGAGAGAGAGAGAGAGAGAGAGAGAGAGAGAGAGAGAGAGAGAGAGACGAAAAAGACAATGGCAAAGGACACAAAAAACAATAGCCAACTCAAACAATGGCCTTCCTAGAGTGTATGTCGGGTCTAAAACAATAGTAATTTAACAAAGAAGTAGTGGTCGACAATAGAAAAATACGACAATGGTATTCCAATAGTGTATGTCAGGTTCAAACCTGACATATGGTCCAAGTAGGCCTAATATGGTCAAATATAGGCATTTCCTCGAAATTGACTGGTAATATATGGAAAATAGGTGTTTTTTAGGGCGTGGCCCTGAACCCGACATACGATAAAAGACATTTTCATACTACTTGCATATGCAAATGGCAATTCCCTAAACAGTCCATTGATGAATCTCTGGAAAGTTTGTGCCGAGTTGCAAAGTACAAACAGCATTCGAAGGTATTCGAATAGACTAAAGGGGGTTATAACCGCTGTCTTTGGTATGTCCTGGTTGGCCATAGGAATTTGGTGGAATGCCTAGTTGATGTCAATTTTTGTGAACATCGTTTTACCCTTCATATTCACATTGAAGTCCATAATACTGGGGACTGGATAGCAATCAGGAACTATTTTGGCATTTAAGGCACTGTAGTCTCCCAACAATTTGCCACTCTCCACTTGCTTTTTTGGTTATGTGGATAGGGGAACTCCGTGAGCTTTTTGAGGGGAGACATATGCCTTCCCCAATGATGCGGTCATAGTATTCCCATGCTGCTTTAAGGTGCTGAGGGCTTTTTTCTAAGTCTGATGGATTTTCAGAGTATTGAGTCAAAGTCGGAGGGGTTGGGGGATGAGTCCAACCTACTTCCTCCAGGTCTACTCTCTTGTTCCTCCTTGTTTATATATTTTAAGAAGGGGTGTATAAATTCCCACTTCAGCAGACTCTTCTTCGACAACCAAAGGTGTGTAGTCTGCAAAAAAATTTTTGTATTTGCCAAGTGAGCAAGTTTCTTGCCAGCGCATTGCGCTGAATTTTGTATAGCGCAACACGCCTCTAGACCCTCACAACATAGGCAAAAAATCACATCGGGGTCACCACTGTGGAATACCTTGTTGTGAGAAAGTATTCTCACCAGAAGGTAAATTCAACAGAATTTAAGCGTGTTCAGCTACTTCATACATTACATATGGGTTGTAACGGCCAAAAAGGTGGTAATGTACCTAATTAGAACCACTTTCGGGAGTACACCATACACGAAATATCACGTACTTTAAAAGCAGTAATACTTCTAAAATAAATTCAAGTTTATCATCCACACACTATCGTGGACCTTAACATTAATTAGAGACTCAATAATTTTTCAAACACATGAGTGAGTTTACACATTTAATAAAATAATAATTTGTACATCACAGTACATAAATATACGTTAATATTTATACATATACAATCACAATTCAACGAGCAAGACACTCGTTCAGGGTATGAAAACGTACGTGTTGGATTGGTAAAGTGAGGTAGGGTGTTGTTATTATAGGGTTGTGCTGACTCGTTGAGTACTCGAGGGACAGGTACAATTAGGTCATGAATATACAGAAAGTATATCTATATTCATAAAATTAAATACGGGTAAATTAGTGGTTGTTTATAAAGAGTTAGAGGATGATAATTGTTGATAAATATCTACGTTTGGTATTCAAAAATGTGTGAACGAATATGTTCGTCATCTCTAAAAATAGACGAAAATATACGTTACACAATTCTCCGGGGGGATCAAAAAAAAATCAGGGAAAAAAAATTTTTCCAAAGTCTATCCAACAAATACAAATTTCTTAATAGTTATGCATGATTAAAATTATATGATATAATGCGAGTATAAGTATATATACTTAGAATAAAATATTTACAAATGTTGATTATGAGTAACAAATTTTTTCTTAGGTATATAGGTGATTATTATATCGTATTATTTTACATAATTTTTTTACAATGCTGTGCTTTTTGTTAAATTAGTACTATTTCGATGGGAGGTTAATTTTAAATATACTATAATAAACATTAATATAAACGAAATTGTAATTAACCACAATAAGAATATCCCATTGACAAAAGTTAGATAATCATTAAAGTTTTGGTCAGGTATTTGTAGTTCAATGGATTTAATTTTGTTTTCCAAGTCGTTGACTGGAACGGTGTGAGGAACAAAATTTTTCCATTTGGGGTTGTAGACCTATGTTGTTGCCAGATCTATGGCAAGATCAAAAGGTTCTGTAGAATCAGAAAAATATGTCCACAGAAGTGGTAAATGGTTTTCAATTTTGATAGTCTCTTCCAAAGATTCAGAGAGACAGGGGATTTCTTTCGGGATAATTACTGTATTTTTATTATTTTCGTCAATATTTTCAATTTGGATATGACAAGGTACATCCAGGATAAATGTACCAGGGGAATTATTATTTATTTTTAATTTTTCGGATATTTTCGTAATGGAGTTAGTTGCTATAAGGGAGTTAAAATTTACGATAGCGAATTTGGTGTGTCCAATAGGATGGACTAATGTTTGATTATTATTAAGATTACATTTAAATGAGCAGGATTGCAATAAATTTTGATTTAAATCTAGAAAGAAGAGATTCTTTGCACAAGAAGACAATTTATCACTTCCTCTATTAGAAGGAAGGAAGCATAATGGTTTATCCGAGTTACAATAATGGAGATTAGTTCCACTAATATAACGTACGGAGTTTGTTGTGATTTCGTGAATAATCAGAGACGGTTCTTGGTCCCAGCTACACAATTCATTAGAATGACTTTTGAATGTGAGTGGAATGAAGTCGTGAATTTCGTATTTAGAATCTAATTGTTTTAGGGGAATTTTTATTTCTAATTCTAAAGTATTTTTAAAGAAATTGCAGTTTACAAGTTCAGCATGATAGTAGTTTTGAATATCCTTAATGGGGATTGCTAGGTCAAGATCTAAGTTTTTCGTAATTTCCAAAATTTTTAATATGTCTTTTCCTAATATTTCTTTCAAAATAATTGAAGAAGGAATCATGTGCGATTTACAGGACGTTAAGATATTTGATAATCTTAACGTATTAATAAGGTAATTGTCATAGAATCCTTGTATGTAATTTAGAGAAATTAGAAGTTCATGTTCTTCTAATGAATTTTCCATAAAAGAATTTGTATGCTAGATACATTTTGTCATAAAATTATTTGTATGGTCAATAAAGCTATGCAGATTAGTGGACGTATTTACCAATGCTGCATGCTCGGTCAACAGTTGATTTTTTATAATATCGTATTCTTCTTTCAATGAGATTACATTAGCCAGAAAGTTTCGTCCATCTCTAAAGTTTAGTACTTGACAGCAAAAGCGTAGTGCATCTCCGAAGAAAGATCTGATCGGTGTGAATACGCTTTGTTTGCTTCGAATGGAAGATGGCGTTGAATAGAAGTCTTGTATCATAGCGGTATTTTGTTCTTTAAGGTTTATTATAGCTTTTTTTAGACGTTTTGCCATTTCTGCATATTTGCAATTTTTCCAGGTTGTTTCATTGCACAACCAATGTTTAAAATTTGTTTCTAATAGTTTGTCTGCTGATTCATGCAAGTCTAGCTTAATAGAGTAAATTATTGGGGCAGATTTAGAATATACAAAAATATTGCTTATTTCTTGAAAATAAGCACCAGTTGACGCCGTCGTAATCCTATATGGGTCAGACGATGTTCTTTGCGCAATAGTAATCGAAGAAATAATTATTGCGAAATAGAAAAGTAGATTCGTATACATTTTCTGAAACAGGAAGAATGCAACGTCTAAATTATTTACGAGAAAATGGATTATGCATTTTACTGATTTGTTTTGACATACGCAAGCTGGGGCACGGGGAAAGACAAATTTTGCTGACATCTAACTTATTAATTTCGGTCAAATTATTAATAAAATTTATTAATTTTGATCGATTAGTCAGTATTTTGCATTCGCTCGTTCTTGCTCTGTGTCATTTTTCTCGTGTATTTCTCTTTCATATTTTCTAGTATTTTTTTCGTATTCTATTTTATATTTTTGAATTTTTTTGTTTCCGATTTTTTTGTGCGTCTTTGTGTTTTATTTGTGGAGTGCGGGATTCTGTTTGGTGTTTGTTTGTTCGGTTTGGAGTAAACAACAAAAATTTTTTTTTCAAAATGTCGATCGTATACATGAACGATAGAATGTTTGCTTCGCACGGAAATGGGATGCGAATGAGACCTGGTTTATTGTTGGGCAGGTTCTCAGTAAGATTCATCCTTTCTAGGACTGTCCTTGCGAGCCACATTTGTTCTATTCATTACATCGGCTATTTTCTTTATTCTATCGAGTTTCGGGTGAAGCTAACAGGGGAGTGTTTTTGAATGATTTCGAGCCACATCGGGTGCCGGAGGAGACCATTGAGGAGGACCTTAACTATTGGAGTCACTCGGTAAGGTTTGTTTGTTGTCCAAAGTGTGAAGAGTTCACAAAACAACTGCTTTTTTCCTTACGGGTATTCTATCCTCGTGCCATGATGGTCGAGTTTGGGTACTCGGGGATAAAGCTTGAGTTTCGTGGCAACCTTGACACTCGAGTAATGGTTGGCCTGGGGATACTCTCCGGACTATTGGTTGGTTTGCTTTGCGTCTCGCAGCAGACCATCAAAGAAGTTACGGTGGAGTACGTCCATGTCGACCGAACCTACCTTACCGATTTTCTCATTGGTCCAGGCGGGGTTAATTTTGCTTGGTTCTTGAACCAGCACTATAAGCCTCGCCTGGATGTTTCGGTTTCGATTGTTGGGTTTCAAATGGTTCGCCATTATGACGCCACCGAGGGGAAACGTGCTATGTCGCTCCGAGGAGGATGGTTGCTAACCAATCCCACCGTTTACTCGTTCCTTTGGGACACTCCATCAGTTGAAGATAGTTCCTCCACCGTGGATTCGAGTTCGGGTGAAGAAGGGGCATCAAATGATCACCATTCTCCAATGTCAACTGATAGCAGCAGCACCACCAGTGGGGAGCACCTCGCCAAATTTCTCGAGGGCTACGCTGACACCTGGGCCATTGGTGAGTTTTTATATTTTTACTTACATAATTTTATATACTTTAATTTTACTATCTTTTTGTTTTGTTCAAAAAAAAATTTTGTCAGAAGGAGTACGAAGGGGAGAACTTAACATGAAGAGGGGGAATATAAATAAGACTAATTAAAAAAAAAATAAAAATAAAAACACTAAGATCGTGATTGAAAAAACTATGTAACTACGGGTAATATACTTTACACATAGTTACTTTGGTTTTTTCCGAGGGCGATCCCTTGGTTTGGATACAATTTGGGTTGGGATGGGACTTTCGAGGTTTTTGTCGTTTTCCTCCAATTTTATTTCGATATTTATTTCGTTGTTATTACAAGACTTATACGGAATTAATCGTCGTACGTGAACTGTTTCGTCATACGCCGTTTTATCGTCTGTTTTAATACGAATTATGTAATTTAAATCCGTGATCTTTCTAACAATTTTATATGGTCCGGTATATTTGTTTTTATTTTTCGCGACGTTTTTTGATTGACGCAGCAAAACAAGGTCATTAGGTTTGAAGTCAATGATTTTGTGGTGTGCGTTATAGTGTTTCACGTTTTTTTCCGATGCTTTCTTTGCTAAGCTCGGCGTTTTTTCTCTCGTTTGAAGGAGATTTTCGATTTCTTCTTCACAAGTTGTTTTATTACCATCGTTCTTTGGTATTTCTGGTAAATGTACTTCTGGGTTGAAACCATGAAGTAGGTGAAATGGGGATTTGTTATTTAAATGTTCAATCGGACTTATGTTATATGCAAAAATAATTTTATTAATCGTTTCAATCCATTCTTTTTCGTTTGAATGGTCGTATTTTGACAATGATTTTTTAATTACACCGTTGATCTTTTCAACGAGTCCTTGCGATTGGGGGGAATAAAACGAGGTGTAAATAATTTTAATATTATTCTCTTCGCAAAATTTACGGACGGATTCATTTGCAAAATGACCTCCGTTATCGCAAGAAATTTTTCCTGGGGTGCCATACGTGTAACAAATAAATTTCAAATACTCAATTACACATTGAGCATTTGGGTTTTTTGTTGGACATATGGTACAGAAATTTGTGCTTTTGTCTACACCAACAAGCACGTATGAGTGTTCATACTCGGTGTTAAATTTCCCAATGAAATCGATCTCTAAATGCGAGAATGGTTTAGGGTTTTCGATTTCAATATGTTTGAGGTAGCCAGCCACTTTCGGGGAATTTTGTGTCATTTGACACTCATGACACGACAATACATATTCTGTTATTTTTTGTACCATGTTTTTAAAGAAAAACTGGTTTTTTATTTTATTTTTTGTTTTTTTAATTCCAAAATGACCTTTATACAACGGATCGTCATGTAGTTTTTTTTAGAACTACCGGAATTAATTTTTCAGGGATTACTATAACCGCTTCATCATACGATGAGGTTGGGTTAGGTAATTTCTTCATTACATTATTTTCATCCAGAAAATATAATTGTATCGTACGGTTTAATTTTCGTATTTTATTTTTGTCTTTTTTAATTTCGTTGTAGTTCAATAACAAAATAACATTTTTCCACCGCGGATCATTTTCCTGCATTGTTTTTAAGCTTTCGGGTAATTCGATTTTTTGGAGGGGTTCGGAAGTTTGATCTTCTGATTGGGGAAGTAATGTAATGTCGGGGTTTGAGATTTGCGTGACATCGGGAGTCACAGGAGGGGTTGGGGTGATCTGATTATCGAGGTTTGACTCTTTAAGAGCAGATCTTGTGACTACGTTAGTAGTTTGGTTGGGACAATTTTCAGAATGTTTTGATTCATTCTGTGGGATTGTGGTTTGCACCATGGAATAATATGGGAAAGTTGATGCAAGGGAAGGAGGGTAATAATGTTTTTGGGACATCGTACTTGGGTAGTACTACGTGTTTTGATTTTGATAAAATACAGGATTTAATGGGGCAGAATTGCCATTGTGAATTCTACACAGAGTATTCACATTTTTCTCTTCATCCTGAAGAGCATATTTTTTATCTACTATAAATTCGCCTTTTTCAAATGTAATTTTGTCTGGTTCATCATGCGGACGAGATAACATATCAGCCATGCAATTGTTTTTTCCGGCGATATGTTTAATTTGGAAACTATATTCATTTAATTTAGATATTAATCTAATTAATCTTGGGCTTGGGGTATTAAATTTCTGATGATAGATCAGAGGCTTATGATCTGTGTATACTACGAAGCGTAATGCTAGTAAGTATCCACAAAAATGAGCTAATGCATTTGTAATTGCTAACATTTCCAAGTCAAATGAACACAATTTTGACTGGGCAGGTTGGACTCTTTCTGAGAAGTATCCAACTGGATGTTTATGTTTCGTAACAGGATTAGTTTGCAGCAACACTGCACCTAATGCGATTTTCGAAGCATCAACTTCTACACAGGTTTCCAACTTTGGATCATAAATTGCTAAAACAGGTTTGGAAATCATTATTTCTTTTAATTTTTCAAATATTTCAAGATGTTCTTTATTTAGTTTAATTTTTGCATTTGATTTGCTATCGGTTCCTCTTAGTAAGTCAGTAAGAGGGGCAGTGATTTTAGCTAAATTAGGAATTAATTTCCTATGATAATTTATTGATCCTAAGAATGATCGTAATCTTTTTAATGTATTAGGGGGATTTAAATTTTTTATTGCTTCTATGTTTTTATTTAATGGACGTAATTCATTATATCGTACCGTATGTCCTAATATTTTGATTTCGTTCATTGGGAATTGGCATTTTTTTGTTTTTATTTTTAAATTTACTTTATTTAATCTTTTTAGTACTTCCCTTGTATTTTCGAGACATTCTTCAAAAATTTCTCCAAAAATACAAATATCGTCCAGGTTACATACCATTTTTTTCCAGAATATATCATGGAATATGTCATCCTCGATGGTTTGGAAAATGGACGGGGAAATGCTTAAACCTATTGGGGTAGAATTGAATACATATCCAATTCCATCCACATTTATTCCAGTGTATTGTTTAGATTCTTCCATGAGAGGAATCTGTAAATATCCACTGTTTAAATCAATTGTCGTAAACCATTTTTTATTTCTTAAGTATGGCCAAATAACATCAATTGTCTAGACACGATTATTATCCATAATAATTCTTTGATTCATTCTTTGGTAGTCTACTAATACTCGATAGACTCCGTCTGGTTTCTTTTTTACAAATATTTGGGATTCAAATTTTGATTTTTGTTTTTTTAGGACACCTACTTTTACTAAGTCATCTACTAGTTTATGTAGGGCCTCATGTTCTGCGTGTGAAAATTTAAAATTTCTACACCGCAGTGGGGTTTTGTCGTCTACTCGGACAACTTGTTCGGGTACTTCGTCTGTTTTTCCCGTAAAAATATTATTAAATTCATTAATTATTTCATACATTTTTATTTTTTGTTCAAGCGACAGTTTTGGATTAATCGGGATAGGGTTTCCTCGATTATCCTTAAAAATAGTATTTTCATTTATTTTTTCTATTTGGCAGGAATTAATTTCTACTGCACAACTTAATTCAAATTTTCCTAAGTATTCGCCTTTATAGAATACGTGAGGTCTGTTATTATGATTAACAGCTGCTATTGTGTCTTCTGATACGATTACAAAGAAATTATTTTTTTCTTCCATGGATGTTTCACACAGAAACTCCAGGTGTTCAGGCAAGGTTGCTAAGATTAGCACTGAATTTGCCTCTATTTTAAAAGTTTGGGGGGCATAATATTTAAAGGGCTTAACATAACCTAACTTATTTTCTTTTTCAATAGGGTAATTGTGACATTCAGGCATGTCAAAACATCGCTCTTCATCACCACACGGTAAAGTGAATTTGTTTTTCGAGAAGTCCATTTTGGCTTTATGGGTTGATAAAAAGTTGTAACCCAGTATGACCGGTTCTACTAAATTTCGGACAACGAAAGTGGGATGTAGGTAAATACAATGATCAATGGAAAAAATCACATTGGTTACTCCTATGACCTCAAGAGGTTGACTATCTGCACTGCAAAATATTACTTTTGTTGGTAGAATTGGTTCCGTAAAATTGACTTTCTTTAAAACTTTTTCATCAATAAGTGTCTGTTCTGAAATTGGATCGACTAGGCTAAGTATTTGTTTACCATAAATGGCAAATGGGAGGTGAAATTTACATTGGGTTCTGCAGTACCCTTTATTTTGAAATTTCTCCTTACTTACATTGTTAACCTGTTTTGATTCTTTGTTCATGACATCCCTTACAGCTGACGGATCACCTGTAAGGGGGCACTTAGTTTTTTGAACAACTATTTTGGCAGGCCTGGGGGTTTGATGTTTGGAGGTAATTTTGTTGTTGTGGGGCTGCCATCAATGGTGCCGGTGGGGCAATCATTTGAGTGTTCGCAGCCACATATGGGAGATTTTGGGGAGTATTAAATGAGATTCCAGACCATGCTGGAGCATTGTTCCAATTTGGAAGAGCAACTTGATTCCAATTTGGAATTCTATTGGAGTAGCATCCATTATTACTTCTAGGAAAATTATTTCTACGGAAATTTGGATTAAAATTTCTGCCTTTATAATTAGGATTGAAATTTTGATTATTATTCCAATTTCTATTTTGGTTATTTTGGTTCCAGTTTTGGTTCTGGTTCCAATTACCATTATTATTATTATTATTATTATTATTACTATAATTATTATTATTATTCCTATTTTGATTTTGGTTTTGGTTTTGATTATAATTATTTTGTTCATTATTTTTATTTTGGGGATTTTTATTTTTTCTGGATTCCTGAGATTTCGAAATGTTTGCCATTGCAGCGCTCACTTTCTCCATCTCAGCTTTAAAGATTGGATCGGATGATACTAAATTTACATTTTTTTCAGTTATTTTATCCGTTTTTCCAGCTTTTAATTCTTCAATAGTTTTTTCCAGTTGATCAATTTTTTTCCTTAAGAAGTTATCTGAATGTCAAAAACTTTATCTTTAAATTCTAAATATTTAGAGAAAGCTTTATCTAGTTCCTGAATTGTTTTAGGTTCTTTTTTTATTAGAAACACTCTTTCTTTTTTGTGAAGGTTTGGCATTATTTTTTCAATTATTTTTTCTTCAGAAATATCGGGTTCAATTTGTTTTAATATTCTTTTTACAAACATAATGTACGCAGGGAAATCAGCTTCTCCACTATAATTTCTTTCGTACAATATTTCCCGTAGTTGGGGTTTAGTCCTAGTAAAGACTTCTAAAATTTTTTGTTTTGTATTTTGCCAATTATTGCATTTGGGATTTGCTTGAATTCTGTCTTCAAACATTTGTTTAGCGAGACCTGAAAATGCTATTCTTATTTTTTTAAATTTCATATTTGCATCTCAATTGAATGATTCCGCTTCGTTTTCAAATCCGATTAAAAATGATACGATATCTTCTGTTGGGGTGTGTCCATATATGGAAGGTCTGATGTTTACTGCAGCCTTTCCTGACATTTTATTTTCTACAGGGGGAACAAAATTTTCTAAAATTCTAGTTTCAAGTTCTGGGCTAAGGAAATCTTTGTCAGATTTTTCTAAGCACTCAGTAATATCAACAAGATTAATTGCTGTTTTGATTCTTGGAAATGGTGTGGGATTATCCAAATTTTCCAAAAGTGGGGTTGAAGTAGTAGGGGGATTAAAATATTTTCTTATAATAGGATTTTCTAACTCGAGAATTTGTTCACAAGGTTTTCGTGTTGTTTGTAAAATTATTTTTATATTTTCAGGGGTTAATAATTTTTGTATTTCTTTACTAGATTTAATTTTTGGTAGGATATCCTCTTGGGTTTTTATACGAGAAAAATATTTTTTATCAACTTTGATATTTAAATTTTGACATATATTGATTAATTTGAAATTTTTAGCTTCGATAAGCCAAATTAAATTTGTTTTTGTAGTATTGGGTTCTGATAAATTTTCCCAAGTTTCATTCATAAAAATAAATTTTTATCGCGACTTATAATTATTTAACACTTCTTATATTTAAAGGAGGGACGCGAATTATAATTAATATTAATTATTACTTTGTTTCTTCTTTTGTTTGAACAGGAGCTTGATGGATCCGTTGCCGCCTTTTGCTGACCTCTTGTTACCAACTTTTTGTAGATACACTCGTTTTTCTTTATTTTTTGTACAATAAAATATCCTTGGTTGATTTTGAAGTTCGATTTTCTTTTCACTACTGGTTTTTTACACTTGCAACTTACCTCTACTTCCTTTCCTTAAGAGCATGCCTTACGCATTTCTCATTGAGTACTTAACTAGAGTTTTCAAGGTTAGAGCAAAGTACTTCGAACCAGAGGAATTGAAACAGCAGCTTGGATTCAGCAATTCCGTTGAATAGGTACTAGAGCGAGAGTTTGATTTGCAATAGCAGACCAGTTGGGCGCCAATAATGTAACGGCCAAAAGAGGTGGTAATTTACCTAATTAGAACCACTTTCGGGAGTACACCATACACGAAATATCACATACTTTAAAAGCAGTAATACTTCTAAAATAAATTCAAGTTTATCATCCACAGACTATCGTGGACCTTAACATTAATTAGAGACTCAATAATATTTCAAACACATGAGTGAGTTTACACATTTAATAAAATAATAATTTGTACATCACAGTACATAAATATACGTTAATATTTATACATATACAATCACAATTCAACTAGCAAGACTATCTGTTCACTAGAGATTTCTACAAGAGAGGTTCCAGGTACTTAGAAGTAGCTGTCGAGGAACTGTCAAACTATACTATATCTATTCCACTGAATCGAGGGGTTATATACTCGTTCAGGGTATGAAAACGTACGTGTTGGATTGGTAAAGTGAGGTAGGGTGTTGTTATTATAGGGTTGTGCTGACTCGTCGAGTACTTGAGGGACAGGTACAATTAGGTCATGAATATACAGAAAGTATATCTATATTCATAAAATTAAATACGGGTAAATTAGTGGTTGTTTATAAAGAGTTATAGGATGATAATTGTTGATAAATATCTACGTTTTTGGTATTCGAAAATGTGTGAACGAGTATGTTCGTCATCTCTAAAAATAGACAAAAATATATGTTACATGGGTAAGCCAAAACCAAGGTGAACACTGGCAATTTTAGAGCCAGTTCAGTGGGTTTTTATACTGGCTTATTTACACGCACACAAACACACGTACGTAAGAAATACGTACGTTAGTGAGAATGGCCTGGTTACATCATCCTCTATTGTGATAAGAGATGGTTGGCTGGTTTGTGTACGGATCGTGACGTCTTTCTATTGTCACAATTTGGTACTCATACATTACCTGCATGTACTTGCAGGTAATTATGATTGAATGTAATTTGCGTATGTTTTACATCACGAGGACAAATATTTGCCTGCCCTTTGGGGCGGCAACTGTCGTTGAGGGTTCCAAGCCCCAATTCCTCATACCAGTGAGTCCCCACAAAAACCTACTACGGTGGGTTTTCACCGGATTTTATATATTTTTCAAAGGTTGATAAGTTTCTCCTCTTTCTTGTTTCAATAAGAAAGAGGACAAAATTTATCTGCTGGCTAATTTCCCCTACATTTGAATGAAACAAAGCTTACTTCATCTCATTCAACTGTAGTCAAAACTACTCTTATATAAATCTTTGAATACGCCACATGTTTTATATTCAATATTCGATGTCTCGAGTTTCTTCTGTTCAATGACTTCGTTTTGTTTCAATTTTTTTTTGTCACAATCAAATATCTGGTTTTCATGCAGATACAATGGTATGTAAACAATTGTATGTATATACATTCTATTATTATTTTAATACATGCTGGTTATTAATTGTAGACATGACCAGTTTTATTTGTGTTATGTCTTGCTAAAGAAGGGAATGAGAGCTATTAGTGGGAGGATTGTATAATTCTATCGAACTGGTAAATTCAATGATGAGGTAAACCAATTAAACAGATAGCCTGTTTCCAGCTCTAAATTAAGATCTAAAACAGACGGCAAAAATATGGAGGTTTTGGAGATATAAATCCGAATCAGAATCATGGCTGGCTATCCATTCACTGCATTATTTGAACAAAATTGGACTCCGGTAAGTTACGTCGTCCAAATTGCATTTTTTATTGTTGATGAGTTTGGATGTGATTTTGTGTATGTCATTTGGTTTTGGTTGTGGTGACATGAGGTCACCCCATCTGGCATACAACATACTCTTTGGGTACAAGTTGCAATTTTTGTCCAACTTTCATGAAATTGGAACAAACATTAGTACTGAACTTATGACCTGACCTATTGTTTTTATTGCGGGTTAGCCATACAGTACTTCCAGTATGGCTATTTTCATTTTTATTTTGATTATAAAATTCTTTAATTTTTATTTTGATTATAAAATTCTTTAATTTTTATTTTGGCTATAAAATTCTTAATTTTCTACAAATAGCTATGAAATTTGAAACAAATATTCATAATAATTTATTATGACCTGCTATCAATTTTAGTTTGGAATCGGAGGAATGGTACTTCTGGTAACACTATTAGTGTTTTTATTTCGGGTATAAAGTGCCTAATTTTGACCAATCAGAATGCAATTTAGAACAAATGTTTGTTATATTCTATTCTATCATGACACTAATTTTGGTATGAATTAGGTGGATGTTATTGATAGTGCAGCTATTCTGGATATTATTTTGGATACTTGGTTGGATTCATGTGTTGCAAGCAAAGCCTAGAAATATAACTGAAGCAAAATTAATACCCAGAATTACCCACCTCTCCTCCTTTCGAAAAAAAAAAGAAAGTGTACCTGAGCCATATCAAAAATGTTAGAAGTGGAACCTAGCACTTCGGTAAACATATTTGGAGATGTGTCACACAATAAAATAGTGAAAAAATTTCCCTAACCGAAACTTTTTGGGTCACCCAGGGCCTTTAGAGTGGTTCAACCCAAGAACTTGAAATTTGAACTTATTGTCTTGAAAAACAAGCAACGATGTATCATTCACTTTTTCAGGAAGAAATTATCCTGACCTTTTGTTTTGGTCGCACGGGGATTCAATGACTGATTCAGTCCAAAAGTGAAATGAAAATTTGAACTCATCACTTCAAAAATCATGAATGACAATGTATTTATCATTCAATGAAAAAAACAACAATATTGTAGTGTATGTAGTCAGCCATAAATTATTTAGACAACTATATTTGAACAAACAGGCGATATTATTTTATTTCATAAACAATATACGTGTATTCCATTTACTCTTTTTCTTCTTACTCAAA
This sequence comes from Ericerus pela, assembly GCA_011428145.1. Classification (NCBI taxonomy): domain Eukaryota; kingdom Metazoa; phylum Arthropoda; class Insecta; order Hemiptera; family Coccidae; genus Ericerus; species Ericerus pela. The sequence continues at coordinate 89,562 of WOFM01001171.1, forward strand.
TTTATCTTCTTCATCTCTTTTGTTTAATAATTTTATATATAGAAAATAGGTACCTAATGGTATTTAGTGACCTCATTAGACTGGTCCCTCAAGTACGTAAATCCCTACTTTGTACTGATCACAGTGGAAATTCATATACCCTGATTTTGTATATAAACTCGTTTTGTAGACAGAATATTTGTACTATTTTCCAGACTGTCTTGTACTGTCTCCTAATTGTTTGCACTTCACTTGGTCTAACGATTAATTTTATTGACGTACAGCTGTATGTAAAGAATTATTATTTTATTATATTACAATTTTGCTCTTCATGTTTGAATAAGAGTCTAATTTCTCAAGAAAAGGTTTTTTATATGAGTGTAGATAATAAATTATTTAATCAAATCATTTTTAAGTGATATTATAGTATTCTCTGCAGTGGCGTAGCATTAGGGAAGACGAGGTATACATTTTTTACCCACATAAATTATGTACTCATTATAGTAGCATACCCACTAGTTTAGTTTAACATCTGTAAGACAAATAATAATATATCGTCACACTTTCTCTCAAATAAGTGTAATTGTTTGGCAAATGCCACAACACCAGTACAGGCAACATAACTCTCCAGCTGTGTTGCCAAATTAATGTGCCCTGTAGGTGCGCACCAACTTGTGGCCAGTCCACAATACTGTGGGCGGTGTACACCAAGCTAACCCTCTGGGGTTAGTTTATTGGTTTGAAGCTGGTTCTGAAAAGAGAAATTTACCATTTTATGGGTAAAGACATACATGTTTATATAATGCATTTTTTTTTTTTAATAAAAAAACAATACAAAACAACTAAGACTTTTAAGTGAAGTCGCTGAAAATTATTAGGCAAAGCACATTTCCCTAAGCATGTACCATTTAAATAAATGAATATTTAAAATACTTACGATTGGAATTTTTTAAATTCAGCCGTAACGAAGGAAATTCCTTAATGTTAAGGAATGTTATTATTAGCAAAAACAAATTTTTATGCAAAATCTCAACAAAGAACAAACTTGTTAAGACAAAATTACAAATCACCACGTGTGCAGCAATAAAAGTTTTGTAAAACGAGACGTTTTTGGCTTTTTTTATGGGGTAATTCAAAATTTTGAAAACAAGACAATCAGTCGTAAATAATTTAATTAATAAAACATTAATTAAAACAACAAAATTCATAAAAATTGCACAATTAACAAGTAAAAAATGAGAAAAAGACAGAAGCGCAAACATCAAATTCAACTCAGTTAGGCGAGAATGACCAGAACGTATGTGTTTGTTTGGTTGGTGGTTGATTTAAATACTCTTAACCTGATGGATGCTTGTCTCATTTTTTCATCTTTTATTGCACACAAATGCATAGATAGGGTTGTACTATCGCCTTGATGTCACACATACAATAATATTTGTACATTTGTAGGGAGCTGCAAGTGTATATCACTTTGTCAATGTGATTTTTTGACCTAGACAACTGTTGGTCTTTGTTTTATCAACAAGATCTACATTATTCCTTTAAAAAACGTAGTATTTTTGTCTTTTTTAAGGATTGTCAATTTTTGTAAAAGTGGGAGAGAGATGGATGATATATTTTTTTTCTCTCCATTTGTAATAATGACAAAAGGGTGTTAGTATTAGCAGACATCTTGGAAATCTTTCATTATTTCTCCAAAAAAAAATCAATTGGCGAGGAATTTTAATTTAGTCGTTATTGTTGACGGCTAACTCTGTTAAATTAACGAATTTACAGTCTCCACATTTTATCATATTAGCTGTAATTTTGTTCATGTATATGACGCTATGTGCTGAGGGTGGCAAAAAGAATTAATGTAATTTTTTCTGTCTTTATTTTCTCATTTATATGTGAGTATAAAATACTGAGAGTTACAAAAATTTTTATTAATCAAAAGAAATCATTTTGCTGTCTTCATTTTATTTGGTTTTATTTCTAACAATAGGTAGGAATAAAGAATTCGATGAATATTCTCATTTAGTACTGGTGTCAATAATACTAAACACTGTCTTTGTTGTATAATATTATTCAAGTCTTTTATTCAGTTGTTCATAATAGATTTGGACAAAATATTATTTGTGAGAATAAACAGACAAAAGTCTTTTGTCTTTCAGTGTATTACTCATATATTGAAAAAAATTGTTTAAAGGGAATTATCTTTCAATGTTTTTCATTAAAGAATGAAAGTGTGTCTGAAAAAATTAAGTTTATCTTTATCAAAAGAAATAGGTCAGTTATTCTTTCACTTTAGGATTTGAATTTTTGTGAGGAGGATTTAAATTCTAAAATGTTTTTATTAAGGCTTTAAATTAATAAAGTCTTAAAAGCCCTAAAAACCGCAAAATTACCTCTGCTACCATAGTGGCATACCCACTAGTTTAGTTTAACGTCTGTAAGACAAATAATAATACGTCATTACACTCCCCCTCACTGAAGTGTAACTGTTTAGCAACCACCCCAACACCAGTATAGGCAACACAACTCTCCAGCTGTGTTGCCAAATCAATGCGCCCTGTAGGTGCGCACCAACTTGTGGCCAGTCCACAATACTTATAGCCGAAGAAGAAAAAAAAAGTTTAGATTAAAAACAAATTTTTAGAAGATAAATTTTTATTGTTATAAATTTTTTGTTTTAGCTTCATTGGAAATAAACATTATTTTGTTGCTCAAGATTAGTTGCAGTATTAATGTATTTTGAAATCCTAATAGTAAGTAGAATAAAAGCTTATAAAAATAAAAAATAAATGATTAGAGGAAAAACAATGAAAAAGAAACTGCCAGGATTTTGTTATATTAACTTTTTAATATTAACTCCCAAATGTGCACTCTTTTTGAAATCTACCTGACCTACCAGTAGTAAAATGGTATAGGGAGATATTTTTAAAACTGTCTACGACAAAATTAACTTCATGGGTAAAAAATCTAATGTTAACATTTTTTTTCCCAGTTTATAAAGGCCTGGTAGAAAATTTTGAAATTGTTTTCGTGTAGTTGAAAGCTCTGTGTGCACGTGATGAATTGACTGTTTTCTTCAAGCTGTGTAATATTATACCTATATCAAATCTTATAAAAAAAACTTAATTGTCTTCCCAACCAAATTCTTCACACTATGCCACTGATTCTCTGTGGATATTAATATTTTTGAAGGAAGTGTAACTCCAGAAAAGAGTATCAATTGATGCAATCAGATTTCTTGTTTGCCATTACAAATATCCTAATCTAACCCCTTCTTCATTGAAGTTAGGAACTAAAACATAAAAAATTGAAATTTTTGAGTAATAAAAACGCGTGTGACGATGGTTCAAATCATAATATAGGAACATAATTTTTTTTCAATTGATTGAATTAAAAAAGTTGGGCTTTGTCCCAACATTAGGTTTAACTTGAATTGCCTAGTTATTTGAGAATTTTAGTAATTTTTGGTTCGGGGATCTAAGGGCAATCGCGTCATCACAAAGGTTGTTCTATGAGCTGGTTATATGAAGAAGCTTCGCTAAGTTTCACCTTATTCTCTTCAATAAATTGCTTGATTTCGAACCAATAACTAAGCAATTTGTGAAAAATACTAACCATGATTTGTTGCAGCATACTCAGTTCTGGTGCAAACTGGCCAGATGATTCATACTTGTAAAATATTAATTTTTGTTTAGATTTTGAAACAGATAATTGTTTTTACTTGGGTAATTTTACATCAGCAGTTACAAAATTTAATACAGTCATCGTAATTATGATCTATTAATAACTTTTTAGTAACTAATTTTCTAATTTTTGTAAATCTACTTTTTCTAATGTAGCAGCAGCTCTCTTAGAAAAAGTAGTTCTTTAAAAAGTAGAAAATTGGGTGCTAAAAAATTAGTAATAGTCATGATTGATGATTGTATTAAATTATGTAACTGTTGACTTGAAATAACAGTTTAAAACCATTACCACTTTCAAAATTGGAACACAAACAGATTTTTCTGAGGTACTATTTGGCCAATTAGCAGCAAAATAAATAGCTTATTACAATAAATAATATTGAATATTTGTTACAAATTTCGTGGCTATTGGTATAAAATTACACATTTTATAGCTAAAATGAAGACAAAAATGGTGGTATTGAAAGTACCGTCTTACCAATCTACACCAAAATCGATAGGTCAGTACCTTGGCTTGGTCCTAATGTTTGTATCAAATTTCGTAACTATTGGAGAAAAATAGGGACTTGTACCATGGCACTAAGAAAATGGCCGATATATACTATTTCTATCGGCGAAAGTTGTGCGTTTTGTTTTTTAAAAAAGATAATCTTGCGTTTTGTATTGAAGTATGATAAAACCATGTATTTAGAAGGAATATAGAGAAATGCAACATGAATATTTGTTCGTTGTTGGAAACACAGCGTTATTTTGTACATAAAAACTTACGTGTCTTGTGTAAAATCATTCCCATATAACGTATGTCTTTTCGTGTACAGTTTTTTTTTTTTTTTTTCAAACGCATAAGTTTTGCCGATGGGGAATTGGTGTACATTTTCTCAATGTTGAGCACAATTGCGATCGAACGGATAATGGTCAATCTTTACTTGAATATTGTTCTAGAATACGCGTGTCAGGCCCAAATGCAAGAACAATATTTAAGTATCAGCACTAACTTGAGAATCATTTATCTTAACAAAGTTAAATCTGTGTAGTGATTGCACATAACATCATTTTTCCTTATTTGTTGCCAAATGTATTGGAAGTACGGTCCATCCAGTGAAATATGATTTTTGAGATAGAACGCAACCCGCAACAACATTAAATATTTTACATTAGTTTTATGCGCATTGTTGCTACACATCTCAATAAAATGACAAAAATAAATTACGAATTTTATTTCAAGGAATAAGAAATTTGAAAACCAACTCTATTAACTCTGTTTTGAGACTAATATCATCTCATTTGGTTTAATAATGAGCGAGTTTACCCGATTGGTGTATTCCAGTTTTATCTTTCTATACCTACTATGGAGCCTTCGATTTTCGACCTTTTGCTAAAAACCTGAGGTTGTGTTAAAAGCTTTCGTGAGCTGTACATTTGTGTTAAAATTTTTGAAATTCATATAGTAGTTTAAGGCAAACCCACCGTGTTGTCACCCAGATAACATACTTAAATTGATTTAATACCTAGAGATGAATCTGTCTGTCATGATGAGAATGACCACTTTTCTTCCCGTTTTTCCCATTATAATCTGTTCAAAAAACAGTATGACTGAAACTAACGAAGGTTGAAATTAAAAAATTGAAAAATTAAATTTATTTTGATTATAAACATTGTCAATGATAAAATATTGAAAATCCCTCTCGAACATGAGAGAGTATGCAACCTACCAAACGTCAGTTTAAAACCAATTGCCAACTTCAATGTAGCAGGGGCGATTTCGATGTTACAGAATTCTCGCGTAGAACGGGCATCAATTTAGACAAAATAATGTTCGACGAAAAATGTGTGATGGTGGGATAGGGCATGTCTTATGGATTTAATCACTATGATGGGAAGATATAATTTTTGTATTTCTGCTGAGTTTTCAATAAGTATTTAATGATGCCACCAATATTGTTACTTGTGGCTAGCCTTGTAATTTGTTCCAAAAAACTGATTCAAATCTCTGGCTTTCTTTGGTATTTGAGAGGATAAAATTGGCCTTGCGTAGTTCTCCAATAAAAATAATTTCATGATTAAGTTTTCCTTTCCATTTTCTCTATTAAAATCAACAATTAGTGAAGAAATAAAATAAGTATTGATCGAAAAATTTATGGACTAATGGATTTCCACTTTATTCACTGTTTTGGAAACGAACTCTTGAAATAAACTCACTAATTATCTTACTGATGTTGGGTACGTACTGATAATTCGAATCACATTTTTTGTTCCAAATTGTGCTTACAATTTCTTTATAACTTTTACAATAGCAAAATACCAAATAAATGATGGAAATTAATATTCAGCACCCCAGCCATTATTATGACCTCATTGTAATTGTTTTACTTTTTAGCCATGTGTTCCCTTTGTGGAATGCGGCCATCCCCTAAACTCAAAATTAAACACTTTTCGTATTTTTTTTCCTTTAATAATAAAATAAATAAATTAAAATTAAACTCACGTATTTTGAAACGCCGTGAACGTCTTCGGCTAGGCTAAACTCTTAGCCTAGCCATGTAGCCTAAACGTTTTTCCCTCTCTTTTCACTTTCGATCTTTTCATTACCACCATTTTATTTTTAGTGGTGGTAATGACACTATACAACCTCGGTTGTTGGAAAATCCCCTGCCATTTTGTTTCGAATCATTTTTTTTTTCTGTACTCTATTTTTGCTATGAACTTTGTAATATTCTTTCTTCGTTTTGTCTTCGACCATCGAGGTCGACTTATTTTTTCGTCTACATTTTTATAAAAGATGAACTTTTAATACATTTTATTTTTTTTTTAATAATGGTTTAATTTTATATTCGCGGGCATCGGGCCCGCTCGAGGCAATCATTTGAGGTAAACTCAGGCTGCTCTTTTTTGAAAAAGACGCCTTCTCGGACACTCAGCTATGAGGTAAATTTCTCTTAATTCACCTTTTTTCTTCCTCCCTGTTGTATGGTATAAAGCGGTTCAATCGATCACCTGGCTAGCTGAGCAGTTCTTGGGGCCCTTAACTCGCATCTTCACCGAATTCTGTTGGTGGAGATGCTCGTGGAACACTCAAAGGAGTGATTTTTTAATTATGGGAAAATTATGTTAGGCTATGTATTGGGTTGGATTGAGCCACCCAGGGTCGCATACCACATATTTTTCCCACACACAATGATATTGTTGTTTTCTCGAATGTAGTTATTCCCCAATTCTTTTATCAATGATCTTGATCGAGATGGAATAAATTATTAGTTCCCTTCTTTAAAAATTCGTTTTTGGGTAATTACATCTCGCCTCACATTATCCTAGATTCCTTACATAACCTGATTTTTGACACTTCACCTGTGGTCTGTCTGGTTTCAAGGTGACGTGATATTTTCAAACCAAACCCCTTTTCCCAAAAACTGGCGCCCAAACAGGGACCCGCCCATGCAACAGAAGTAGCAATAGCTGAAAACTTAGGCTGTGTTAAAGTGTTTTTTTATCCACACACCTAAGTACAATTTTTCAAATTGCATCCTCTCCTGAGCATGGCTACCCATAATTTTAAAAATATCCTGGGACACTGATAATAACGTAATGTTTCCATTTTAATTTTGGAAAAGTCATCCACCATGAAAATTTTCTGCCATTTTTTTATCACAAATGTGCAGAAAATGGACGCCAGGGCGTGAATAGGCTAATGTTCAGTTTTATTAATTTCTTTGAACACATCTACGTGAGTCCTACCAGCCAATGCAATTTGAAATAAAACCCTCCCTCGGAAATAAGAAAAATTTTTAAAATAACGTAAATTTCTTATAAGGGGAAAAATAAAATTTCCGAGGCTACGTCATATTAATAAAAAGCACGTAGATTTCTATTGTTTAAAAATAGAAATGCCCCTCCGAGGAGGATTGCCTTTAGTAAAATCGAAAAACCTGAATACCTCTTTTGAAATCCCATGCGGCCCAGCCCATTTCTCATGAAAACAGATTCACTTTTGGAATTTCTGTTTTTGATAAAATTTCCCATTGCCTATCATTCTGTTTAATTTTCATAGAGGTTGGAAATTTTATTGTTGTTTTTCTTCTTTTTAACGGTACCTCACTCCCGTCTGAGGAGGAACCCGATAACAATACTATAATTCCATTTTTATTTGTAATTTTATGTTTTTTATGATGTAAATGGGTATCTCACTTTGCCCAAATATATGTGTTCCGAGGACGTCTCTCAAATAACGTAAGTATTTTCGAAAAGTAACTTTTCACTCGGACATCGAAAATTTTTTAATTATACAAAACGTTGGATACCGTCGTTTGCTCCAACTCCTTTTCCACGTAGAAAAGATGAGGTTCCCCACAAGGCTAGGATCCTACTTTCCCTTTTCAACCCCTGCACATATCACCATTTCATTCTTCTGAGTCCTTGAGTGAATGCACAGGCGCAGTCGACGCTCTGATTTTGAGGACCGTGCAAAGAGTGAGGACTCTAGTGTGAGGGGTGGCTCGGCCTTTTCAACTATAAAGTTGCGAAACCGTACCATTCCAGTCCTGAAGCCGATATACCAAAAAGCTAGGGGGGCCAGACGACATTCCCGTAAATCTAAATCAGCCGAGGCTGTTACCACAAATACAACCACAAACACGAGTACCTCAGGAGACAAATTCTCGCAGGACAGAGGCTCGAATAACGTATTAATTCCGCCAGGTGAAAGGGAGGAACTTCCCCGCATCGACACCAGCGCCCTTCAAAGTAGGCTAAACAAGCAGGATGAGGCCATGAGGGACCTCCACAAATGTCTGAATGCTGTTTCAAACACTGTAGACCAAAAGGTTGGTGCTCTTGACCAAACAGTGGGTCAAATGAACGAGAAAATTTCAATTGTGACCACTGAGGTGGCAAAAATGGAAGACGTCACAAGAAGCCTAAGTTGCATACAGGCTATGTTAAATGAAATCCATGCCAAAACCCATCCGCCTACTCTACCACCACCACCGACACAAAATATTAATAATCAACCACAAAACATCAACCCCCGATTATCAATTGCATCCGAGGTTGCAAGCAATGCCCCATCGGCTTTCAGTAATGCACCCTCAATTTTTGCACCTCCCCTGACAAGTACACAGCAAAATAATGTACCCCAAGAAAGAACACCTCCAAGGCACTCTGATTTCTACGATGAAAGCAGACAGGTATCATCGAGAGCATATAAAATGATCCAAGAATCGGAGAAAAAACATTACAAAATCGAACCTTGGGTGGGGCCAACAGACTCACGCACGCCACATATGATCGTTGATAGATACGAGAAAATGTTACAAAATCATCCTCTCGCAAGCCATCGTAAAGCTGCTAGTTTTAGGCTAGCAATTAAAAAATATTGTAAATGGGTGGAAAATAAAGACCCGGATCTTGACTATAACACTTTAAAGAAAGAATTCCTCACAAGGGAATGGGACTCTGAAGCCCGAAGAAGGGTTGTTTTAGAATTCGAAGCCATAGACCGATATTCCAGTGGCTTTGACAACTTCAGAGATTTCTACGAATTTTGGATGCGCCGACTCCATGGGTGCAATTACCATGACGAAGATATCATCAACGTCTTCTATGGAGCTATGCCTCTTCAGGCAGGTTGCGAATTCTTAAGACGCAACATAACTTCACTGGCTGAATTTGACGATTTAGTCACGAACTTACAACAAAGGGCTGTAGTATGGCGCAAGGCACCTTTTAAACCCCCAATATCAAACATTTCTGCATCAAAAACCACCGAGGCAGCTATAGATAGGCCTCAACCAAATTACAAAAGGTACGCCCCCAAGGTGAATCATCTTCAACCCGCAGAGAATCCCCAAGGGTTGGACATGATACCTAGTGACCACAAAGGTGAAGAACAGAATGAATATATGCTAGAATATGGCCAGGCACCTCAAAAACGGGAGTCAACGTTAAACTAGCAACTCCATCCTTTCAGAGCAACCGAAGGATGGAGACTCAAAAACCCAGGTTGCTAACTTCACAAGAATACCGTCCCTTGTATTTAATGTACCACGATTATTTAATCATCGGGGACAAGCTGGCACTTATGATCTTCAAAAATAGTCTAACAGAACATAATGCCCTTAACTGTTCAAAAACCGACGACCTTTTCTGTCAAGAGGGCAACATCCTGAAATCGGTCCTCGACAATATTCATAAATTTCCTAGGAATGTGAAAAAAGCGATAATCATCATGGGTGTTGAGGAACATCAAAATACCGGGTTCCATGTTGAGGTTTTTGATAATCAATACGAAAAATTGATTAAGAAATTGAAAGAACATGTGGTCCGAGATATAGTTGTCACAAAGGTTCCTCCCAGCTCCACAGACCTTGGGAGCCTAACCTACTGGAACACTTTAAACAACATCAACGCCAACATCCACAATATGGCCCAAAGATTTGGCCTAAAATTTGTCAATTTGGATCACGCGGTTCTGTCTTTTGATCATAGTCGATCATATGAAGTAAATAACTATTATTTCGACAGGGATGCCAAACTACGTCTCCTAATAAAAGAGAAAATGTTCAAGGATGACAAGCAGTTTAGTACCGAAGCATTGAGTCTGATGACTGATAAAATAAATTGGGTCAGGAAAAGTGAGGCTTCAATGATGAACAAAATGATTACCACGAGACCAACCACGATTAAACCTCATTCAACCCCGGTTGAAAATAAAATGGAAAGCACACCGAGGGTCTCAATAGTTGTCCCTGAGGCCTATGATCCATTATCATGCGCAGGATTTGCAAATTTGTTGGACAATGAGATTGAAGGTGGTGAGGTTGTGTTACGTGCAAGGGTGCCTGACTACATAAAAGCACCATATATCTTGTCCAAGGTCAACAACCACTTTTTTCCAAAATTAAGCGACACTGGGTCCCCTTGGACATTTGCCAAAAAAAATGTATTCGCCTCAATTCTGAAGTTATGTCCAGATCTGGACTACAAGGAAATTCCTACATCAGGTCTAACAGTCAAAGCAGTGATTGGGAAGAAAGTGACCAAGTTCACACGTTCGGTTTTAGTTACATGGTACTTATATGACCATAAAACAGAAAGAAGAATCCCCGTGCGTTTGGTCATGCACATCGTCGAGGGTTTCAACATATCTATGATACTTGGTCGCGAATTTTTCGTGGCTATCATACTGCTATTGGTTTTGGAAAACAAAAGGGTCTAACTTTTACAACCCCCAATTTGAAAGATCATACCATAGACATCTATGCCTACGACAAAATTAGAGACATGGTCTCCAAGGGAGAGGTCCAGGACCCTCTCCATTATCTCAGGGATTGTCCAATTGCACTTGTGCAAGATGAGACAGTAAGTGGAATAGAAAAGGAGAATATGACATCGTTCTATAAATTGGAACGACACAACAGTGCCTCTCATCCCTTACAGCCATCTACATGAGAATTAGTGCACCCTTCACTGGAGGACATCCTTGAGGTATCCACACAGATCGACAAGGAGGAGTTTGAAACTGAAGAAGAAGAATCACCTCTCGACGTCCAACCCATATTAACAAATCACACCAACCGATATGCGGACCTTCCACCTGTCCCCTCGGTTGGAGCCATTCTATCATACCAGGAAGATGAGGCTCCTGAAAACTTCGAGTATATAGCAAACATAATGGCTATCTTGAAAGATAACATCCATATACCAGAATTTACAGATGCTGAACAAGACAAAACAGCAATTAGTACCATCTTCCCCAATCCTGCTAGAATTGAGGGAAATAAAATACATTCTCGGGTACCCGATCTAGAAAATATGTCCCTAAACCCCTACAATATTGGTCTACACGATCTTTTGCCAATTTTGGCTAACAAAGTCGTTGAAAACAAAGTCCAAAGGCTTTTGACTCAGAGAAACTACGATCCAGAGTTCAAACAATTAAGGGATGAATTCGACAATATTTTCCGCCTAGAACCAGGAGCGTGTAATCTGTATAGACATCATCTGAAGGTAAAGGCGGAATACAAACCGACAATTTGCAAGACTTACCCTGTGCCCAGGCACAAACGAGAAAAAATAAGAGTTAAAATTCAATAATATTTGGATAAAGGAATAATCAAAGGTTCCAAATCTTCATATAGGGTGCCCCTTGTCGTGGTACCAAAAAAGGATGGCACATATCGTCCTTGTGGAGATTTCCGACAACTGAACAAATATCTCGATGTACAGGGTGACGAAGTCCCCCATATTGAACAATTAAAAACCGAATTTGCCGGATCCCGCCTGTTTTCATCATTAGATTTTCGTGAGGGATTCTTACAAATACTTTTAGACGAGGAATCGCGCCAATATTGCGCGTTTGTCTTTGAAGGGGTGCCGTATGAGTTCACAAGGATACCCTTTGGCACCAAAGATAGCATGCAGGCTTTCCTCTTGGCTATAAGAGAAGTTTTTAAAGGGACCGAGAAATTTATTGCAGCCTACGTGGATGATATCTTGGTCCACTCAAAAACTTGTGAGGAACATTTAAAACACTTAAAACTTGTCTTTCAACGCATCAGGGACGCCCATATGACTCTGAATGAGGACAAATGCGACTTTCTCTTAAACGAAGTCAAGTTCATAGGTTATCGCATCGGGGAGGATGGGATACAGCCCCTTGAAGAAAGAACAGCAATAATAAGAGATTTTCCAATTCCAAGAAATCAAAAGGCTGTCCAATCCTTTCTCGGGATTGTGAACTTCTATCGAGGATTCATCCCCCGATGCGCAGAAATAGGCTGACCCCTATATCGGCTATGTGGCAATGTCCCTTTTGAATGGAATGAGGAGACGCTAAAAGCATTTGACACCCTCCAAAAAGAAATGTCAAGATGTATATTAGAAGCCCACCCACAATACGATTGTCCATTTTTTATCATGGCGGACGCATCAGGCTATGGCATTGGGGGCTTCATCTACCAATGAACAGACGACAATCAGCCGAAGATAATTAGCATGGTCAGCAGGCTCCTTTCGCAAGCTGAAATGAACTATATGACATATGAACGAGAATTATTGGCCATCATTTATACCCTAAAAAAATGTTATTTCATGTTACTTGGGTATGAATTAATCGTCTTCACTGACCATCAAAGCCTCTCAATGCTATGTAATGAAAAACGATACTGCTCACCAAGGGTAGCAAGATGGATCACCACCCTTGAAGAGTTCAACATAAAAGGCATCAACCATATTTCGGGTTCAAAAAATGAAATTGCAGATTCCCTTTCGAGGTACCATAAGATGTATATCTGTCACGAGGATAATTTTGTAGTTCCTAACAGTATATATCAGGCTCCGGAACTGATAGTTGGCCCCATACACCCCATACCAGAGGATGTGGAGATTACCTCGAAAAACTTCACCCAATGGTACAATGAGATTGCTGAATTACAAAAAGAAGATTCGGAGATTTCTCTCGCCTTTAACCACCAATCTCAACGCCGCGTCACCTTTGAGGATGGTTTATTCTACATCCAGGGGAGAGATGGGAAGAGGAGAGTTTACCTCCCTGTAAAAAAAAGAAAACAATGCATCACATACTATCACTCGGATGCACAACACCCTGGCATAAACAAAACGGTCACTATTATTCATCATTTTTTTGACTGGCCAGGGTGCAAAGGTGATGTTATAGATCACGTGAAGCAATGCAGAAAGTGTATAACATGCAAGAAAGATCACTTCACCCCCTACAGTGAGATGAAAAACGTCATTGCAAAAGAGAAAAATGAGTTAATTGCGGTGGATTATTTCTGCTCTCTGACCCAAGGTCGGGGATTCGTACAAAAGATACTGGTGGTCCTTGATGTCTTCACAAAACACGTGAAATTGTATCCGGTGAAAATAATGAATACAGAAAGCACCATAGATAGGATGGAACGCTATATAGCTGAATTTGTAAAGCCCAAAAACATCTTATCGGACAATGGTCCAAAATTTTCGTCCTCAAAATGGACGGAACACTGGAAATTGGAGAGCATCAACAGCAGGTTCACCTCAATTTATCGTCCTGCCTCAAATCCTGCAGAATGGGTCATGCAGACCCTCGCGGAATGTTTGAGGATACACCTCAAAAATAAATTGAAACACTCCAAATGGCCAGACCACATAAAAGATGAGGAAAGAAAAATAAATACAACCGAACATATGGTCACTGGAGTGCCCCCCATCCTCTTACACCTCCGGATGCGCCCCACAGTACAAGGAAGCGCCAAACTGGAAAAAATCTCTGAGGAAGAGTACTCAAGAATACTAAAGCTGGTGCAGGAAAGATTAAGAAAGACATTAGAAGAGAGAAAAAAATATTTCAATAAATCTTATCCTCGCCCAATACAACTAAAATACGGGGACATTGTATACGTCAAACAACACCACTTATCAAATAAAGAGAAAAAATTCCCAAAAAAGCTGGCCCCTATCTACAAAGGTCCATTCCTAGTTGTTCAAGAAAAGGGTAGAAACTCGTATATCCTGGAGAGTCTCAAAAATGGGAATTAGGAGCAACACCACATAAACAACCTGAAATACTAGGCTTGTATAACGTAAAATCACGAGAGTGAGAGAAATACTTTTATTTTGTAAACACTCTTCTGAAAAAATATACGAAAATAATAAAAAGAAATAATTATAACACAAAAAAAAATATATATATAAATATATAGTACAGAAACAACACAAAATAAAAGCAAAAAAACGAAATAAAAAAAAAACGCACAGAAGGGTGTATAAATATTGGAGAAAGAAAAACAAATTTTTCGTATTTCAGGCCCAGGTCTGAGCCACCAAAAAAGGCGAAAATATTAATTTTTTATACATAGCCTAGGCTATAATTCAGGCGCACGTAATATAAAAAGCTGGGCCGCCTAATTTTCGTATTTTCTCTCGTAGCCTAACATTTTCTAATAGTGTATTTCCAGGCGGAAAAATAATTCGGCGCTCGAGGGTGCTACGAGGCGTTATAGGACGTTACGAGAATTGCACCCCGCCTAAAATTCAGCGCCGATGCCTAACATGTTTTTAGAAGAGAGAATGTTAGTGTGCGTGTTTTTGCAGCAAGCCTTATCTCTATACATCACATCACTTTACCGTCAACTGCATCTTGGATGCCTTATCTCTACAACTTAACAATGAAACACATTTTTCACTGGACTTCTTCAAGACGTTCACTTCACACACAAATTCACTCTCATTTCTTTGTTCTGCTATGTAACATCGAATTTATTTCGCTCCTCATTTTTATACTTTGCATTTTTCTTAACATATTTTTCTGTACTTGTATTTTTTTCATCTCTTCATTCATTCATTCATCTCATATTTTTTTTAATATTTTTTTATTCACAATTTGAGGTCTAGGTCTTCCAAAAACACGTTTTTGAGAAGCCTAACCTCTCGAGGAAACCTATTTTTGGTATTCATCATTCACCTCACCTTTCATTTTATTTTTTATTTTTTATTTTTTTTATTCTTTTCTTCACTTTTTCATTTGACCTTGTGGTCAAAATCCGCCAACAGCCCTTGATTGTCTTGTACTTTAGCCAGCATCAGATATGTAAGTAAATGTGTTTCTCCTATTTTGTTCGCTATTTTTTCTCGATTCTTTCATTTTTTTTATTTTTTTTTACACACAATTTTTTTTCTTTTTCGCTCATGCATAGTGTCGTCGTATTTTTCGTCGCTTTTTACGTCGCTTTTCGTGTGTTTTTACATAAATAATAATTTAAAAATTTTTTTTTCCCCCATATAAAAATCATTAGCATGTTGGTCAAATCACTGGTCGACACAATTTATTTGTCCTTGGCGAAATACCAGGACGAATTACGTCAATTGGCCGACCCCAAGGTTGTGGCCAAAATACCAGCGCACATGTGCTTGGTAATTCGTGCGGACATTTTGGCCACACACCGAAGGTTGAGTTTCCTACTCGAGGAAACGTTCGTGTTGGATAATCCGGCGATCGAGGCCATGCTGTCTGTTTACGATTTGCCCCCGCCCAACACCGCCGACCTTCTTGAAACATCGTCAATCCCGGCCATTTCGGACGTAACCAAAATGTGCTTCGAGGACTGCCTCAATTTGTTTACGCCAGAGAGATGTGAGGCAGACTCGACGAACCATCCTAAACGCAGAGCGAGGTGTTCAACACCCCGCGCTACCATCCCACCCTCCTTGAGTGATTCGCCAATTGTCAACCCAGTGAGGGCTATTTCACCCTCATCGCCTTTGAAGGACTCCACGTCAGAGACCATTTCTCTGCTGGAGGACTTCGAGTTGACATTGGCGTCTCTCGTGGTGGACTTGTTGGCAACAGAGGGCGCTGAGTTGGTCTTGACCACTCTCGGCATTCTCCCCTCTTCCAGTCAACTACCACCCTCAAGGCAACGGTCTCCCCGATGATGTCTTTGGTCTCTGTACTTGACACTGCCACCATCAAGGAGGGGACCAACACAAACAACGTCATCGTCATTGCCGTGGACCAGCACCACGACGAGTCGGCTCAACCCCCACCAGAAACCACGCGTTCTTTTGTGGCATCCGCCGCCGTTGGGACGCCATTCGCAACACCGGACACCATAGTCCGGGAGACTGCTGCGGCCAAAAAGTTTGTAGCCTTTACGGCTGCAATTTCATCACCCAGCCAAACCACGAAGACAACAACAAACGACAACTACACCACTGTGGAGCCGTATTCACCCTGTTTTGTCATTCACCCCTCCATGGTGGACACCATCAATGGGATCATCGACGCCGCATCGACTCCAGCAGGGAAGGAGAAACTAAGCCTCAAGGTTTCTATCCCATTGGAGAAACTTGGTGTCAATTTCCTGATGGCCCCATCCGCCAAAACCACCACCATGGAGTCCCCCATCCTCATCTCAGATGACGAAGACAGCAACCACCCCAGCCAGGCGACGACTATATCCAAAGACGAGGAAATGTGGGGGAGGCAAGAAATACGGCCCCCCATTTCCCAAGCTTTCTCCATCTCCACGCCTATTGCGCATCTTGGCAAGTTTGTAAACATCACCGCCTCGGCTGGTGACGTATCCACGGTGACACAGGTCACTACCTGTATAACTACCCCCACTGTCATCACGACCACTGGCAATTTACGTGTGGTTCTTCATCGTCTCGACCAGGTAATAACTCCTTGCGAGGGTGGTGTGGCAACTTTGACCGAAGTTGACAGTGGTCCGAAGGAACCCACCCCCTCCAAGCCTTGGAAATCATTCCATACGACTGAGATAACAAAAAAGAAGGAGTCAATGGATCGTAAGAGACCCTCAAAACCTAGGGGAAGGGGGTTAACCATGGCAAGTTTTGCTGGTTCTGACCCCAAGTGCGCCAACCTATCCCTTAATCCCCCAACGAGAATTTCTGAAGTAGCCCCGAGGTCTTCCAAGACCTCAACGACTCAGGAGAATTGGGTTAGGCCAATCTTGAAACCCCGTGGTTCTCGTATTTCAAGTTCAACCACAGCTGGATCGACATCCAAGGATGTCTCTACGGTAAAATCAAGGCGTGCCCCTATTCCTGAGTCCGCTATAGGATTCACACCCCGACCTGCGAAGGACATACCTATTGGGGACATACATTTTTTAAATGGATAGTTGTCCCCCAATCAGGTCAACAACTTTATAAAAACAAGTCGGTCAGGTGACACACCTCTCATGGGTCCCTGTCCCCCAAAAACAGATCCGTTCTATTGTGGCCCTGTGGCCATGCCAAAATTCACCATCCCCAAACTATCACAGGTGACAACGACCGTTCCAATCACCGACCCCTCGTCTGTTGTCACCACCCCTTATCCAAACTCCTCAACAACCCGAACTACCTCTCGAACTAATGAACATCGCTCGTCGACACGAGCGCCCCAAAATCCTCCAAGATCTGGTAATCCCAGTTGCTTGATGTGGGATCCCCCATCGTCTGATTCCCTTCTTTCCAATCTACTCCCCTTACAGGCCATGGCTACCCCCATCAACACGCGATGGATCGACAAACAGTAGAGGCGGAGATGAACCCTTGTTTATCTCTAGACCCTCTACCCTACACTCTGTCGATCCTGAAAATTTTGACCCCCCTCCATACTACAAAGTTGAGGATGTAGCCCCCCTGCTTACAGTAGCATCAACTTTTCAATGCCCAATGGACCAGAGGAAAGACCCCCATCCCCCTCCTTTCACTCTAAACTCCCTGGTCCACAATTCCTTAGGGAGTTGACTTTACCCCCCTCTAGACCAATCGTATTTTGTTGTCGAGTTGAAAGGGACATTCAACGCCGTCTAATTTACTATGACAACCAACAGGCTGTGTCCGTATGCGGGGAAGAACCTTTTAGTTCATCCGTCCTGGCGCATAGGCGCGAATTGTGCGATACACAGTATATTAGGATCCGGTGGAAAATTCGCGGGTCCAAACCTTATTGGTTTGATTCCACAGCCCTGCTGAATCTACACCTTCCCTCAGGATGGTACGCGGGTGTGAAGGCTGGGCTCGTTTCAAGCCACGGAAATTCTGTCAATTTGGGTAGCGATTTCACCGCCCTACACAAGGTTGATGTCCAAATACCGCAGGGGAGGGACAGGGGCATCCTGTATGTTAACGGCGAGGGTTTTCCTTGCCGTTGTGTGTTTGCGGAGTTTTCTGATCCCCCTTCTCGGAATTCTGGTCCTTGATCCTCACATCCCCCTAACCAACAGTGATGAGGTGTCTCCCAAAAACGTTCCTACTCCCCTTCTTCCCCCATTTTGACCTTCTCCCGATCTTGTCTTTTTGCCCCATCTTGTTTAAAATTAAAAAAAAAATAATAATAACGTAATATTTCTTTTTCTTTTGAAAAAATACAAGATGGGACATTTAACGTAAAATACCCTTCGTAATTGTTGGCCGAGGCAACGTTACAAGGTAATGACTTTTATTTTTTTTATCTAACAAAGTTTTTTGGCAGCCCCCTCGGCGGCAAAACCTTTTCTTCGGTTGTTTTTTTATTTAGTTGATTTTTCTTATGACTTTTAATTTCTATGTATTTGTTTTTGTTGTTGGCCTATTTTTTTTGCCTCATGGTTACTTTCATTTTTTGTTGTTCTATTATGGCCATTTTTCTAAGTCATTTTTCTATTTTTCACAAAACCGAAGGATCCGCTCCAAAGCTTCTTTTTCTTTTAACTTAACGTAAAATCTGTCTTGCACTCACCTTCTTCTAGTCCCCGTCTCTTCTCTCATGAATGCGACGTGGTCTGGGGGGAGCGTGTCGAATGTGGTCATCCCCTAAACTCAAAATTAAAAACTTTTCGTATTTTTTTTCTCTTAATAATAAAATAAATAAATTAAAATTAAACTCACATATTTTGAAATGCCGTGAACGTCTTCGGCTAGGCTAAACTCTTAGCCTAGCCATGTAGCCTAAACGTTTTTTCCCTCTCTTTTCACTTTCGATCTTTTCATTACCACCATTTTATTTTTAGTGGTGGTAATGACACTATACAACCTCGGTTGTTGGAAAATCCCCTGCCATTTTGTTTCGAATCATTTTTTTTTCTGTACTCTATTTTTGCTATGAACTTTGTAATATTCTTTCTTCGTTTTGTCTTCGACCATCGAAGTCGACTTATTTTTTCGTCTACATTTTTATAAAAGATGAACTTTTAATACATTTTATTTTTTTTTTAATAATGGTTTAATTTTATATTCGCGGGCATCGGGCCCACTCGAGGCAATCATTTGAGGTAAACTCAGGCTGCTCTTTTTTGAAAAAGACGCCTTCTCGGACACTCAGCTATGAGGTAAATTTCTCTTAATTCACCTTTTTTCTTCCTCCCTGTTGTATGGTATAAAGCGGTTCAATCGATCACCTGGCTAGCTGAGCAGGTCTTGGGGCCCTTAACTCGCATCTTCACTGAATTCTGTTGGTGGAGATGCTCGTGGAACACTCAATGGAGTGATTTTTTAATTTTGGGAAAATTATGTTAGGCTATGTATTGGGTTGGATTGAGCCACCCAGGGTCGCATACCACACCTTTTTATGTTTTAGACGCGTAAACCCAGTGTCGTGCTGACCTGGGTGGCTGGGTGGAAATTTCCCAACATGGAAGGGGCCTGCTGAATTTTTGTTTGGGAAAGTCAAGCCCTATTAGACACAACATATCCCAATTGTCTTTCCAAAAAATGTGAAAAACTTCTAGTTCAGCATGTTCGTCCTCATTAACAAAGCAGATTTTTGAATTTTTTCCTGATTTCAAAATTCTAAAGAAGCTTGCTGTGCTAGAATTTCTACTTACCTCTAGCAGCGAATTATGATGCGATAGGATTTTTTAATATTGTATGTGTATTTAGTGCGTAACGATTTTGAGAATTTCTCATTGCTCTTTTAGAAAACTTACTTTTCTATTGGGGCATGCTGCCCCACTATTTTGAAATTCCAGGTTAACTTGGTTCACAAAGATATTTATTGGAAAACTTACTAAAAACTCACATTACAAAAACAGCTACATTACCTACTCGTTTTAAGTAGGTTAATACTCCTGGAAAAATATTTCACATTTGAACAGACTCAGGAAATATTGCTCCAAATTTTCGAATTTATGTGTTGATCAGAACAAAAAATGGAAAATTCAAATCCAATATCGTTTCAAAAACATGGCTCAAATATTTCTTTAGACCGGAAACGAAGAATTATCTATGTTCCAACTCAAACTTCCACCATCATAGAGGTTGTAACTGCAGTTTTTTTACTTAAAACTTGTTCAAAATTAATAATTCTGACGATTAAGACGGTACATTATTAGAAATGAGTTCAGTTGCATCCAGGCATAAGATTGAGGCCTGACCCAGCCAAGGTAAAAGATTTTGAAGCATGGACTGGGCCAATTTAGAAGTAGGCTACCATTGTTTCATTCAAAAAATCAGTAGAATATCATCGTTACCTTTCTTTTAAAATTGTAATCTATAAAAATTATTTGTTCCTTATCAAAAAATAATGGCCAGGACGAAAGAACACATCCGTAGGGGGTATGTTTAAAAACAAATTGCTTTAATAGACGGGAATTGTAGATGTTTCTAAGAATAAAATTATTGATGAAATTGGCAGAACATGTACATAAATAAAAAAAAAACAATCTTAATAATTTCAGTTAATTTGCTATGGTTTACATTTGACTAGTTTCCTAGCTACTAGCTAGGTACTTGGGGTACTTCTTTGTTAACTGTTAGATTCATTATGACATTTTAGCCGTTTAAAGTCAACTTTAATTTCGCTGATAGTCTAATAATAATCTTATTAGAATCTTATATGACCACCTGCCAAGTTTAAGTTGATTTGAAATGGTTAAAATGGCCTAGTGACTTAAACTATTAACAGAATAATTCTGTAAGTAGCTGGATAATAGCATGAAAAGTAACTGTAGGATGCAGTGGGTAGCGCATGCGCGCAGTTACAATCTTGACCTCGCAATGTGTGAGCCTTGATCAGTAATTAAATTAGACTACACGTGGTGTTTGTATAGCCTGTAAATTGAAAGTTGTTTCCCCTATGTAATGTAGAGACCAGCTACACAACCTACCAGCGAGTGTACAAATACACCATCACCACTGGTAGTAAGTTGCCACACTACTCTTTCCCAGTAATTTTCTAGGGAAACAGATAATGTCAAATGTATACAAGATGCGAGTGTGGTGACTAGGAGATTTTCATGGTCCATTTGCCAGAGGCATCTCTTCATCATCATCGTTACGATGAGGTCAATTCCTCTTTGCAGGATGATATTACTGTCATCTGCACAAAGGTTGATCAATGGAAGCTTCAACCGAAGCAGAGGGAGAGGAGTCTTATGGATTCAGTGCTAAGGGAGCCAAACTTTATGAGTTCAATGCTAGTGAAGGAAGAGTGGAACTTTGTATGTTCAATGCTGGGCAGAAAGGATCTCCAAACTGCATGGGAATTGGTTGGATCACTGGAAGAATAGGTATTCCAATTGGGGGTTGAACCACCATGCCAGCTGGATTTAGTGGATTTGCTACCAGAGTGCTCACTAAATGTGAGTTGTGTGCTTCAATTATCATGGGTGCAAAGCATGTGAGGTATGATATCTGCTCACAGTCCATTCGCGTAGTAGGGCAATACAATTAATTGCAGCAGCATCCCATTGTCTCAGGTACTTGAGGTGGATAAGGCCGCAAGTGTGAAGAAAGTGCAGAGCGTGCATCAAGCCACCACTACCAGCCTTTCAGGGTGGTGTCTCTTACACTTTGCAGGTGAAGGTTTGGTGGGAGCCTGCCCTTGATTACTATCTGCTTCAACAGACAGGGAAGCTGCATTTGGGCATTCCACCTTGCTGAGACTTGAAGTTGGTAAAGGGAAGCGATGCGTTTCTTGATGGATCATCAACAATCATCAGTTCGTAGGCTTCAATTGAAATGGCTGGTGTTACCATTGCTTGCTTCTACTCAACACTCCAAGTGGAAGTATTCACAGGACTAGGAGGGGTGCTGGCCCCTACTCTCGCATATGGCTATGATATTGTTAGCATCATTAATATAGTGATTATAGTGGTGGTGTGAGTGAAAACTTGACTTGGCTGTTCCTGATTTAGCAATGAGCTTCGTGGGTTGGCTGACAACTGTCAAGGCTGGGGTTGTCACTACTTTGGTTTTACCCACAGTGGTGGTCAGCCCAACTTTAACCTTAGAACAAGTTCCGCTCCAAATTGCCTGGGGAATGATTGGATTGATCAACTTTGTGAAATGTGGAGGGGTGGTTTCTTTATCATCCCTTCTACTGCCAAAATCTTGGCATCTGAGACTCTATGACTGCATGCTGACAGTTGACAAGTGCTGACGATAGAGTTTGTACAATTGCTAAACCCATCATACAATGCCAGAGTTCACCACATGGAGGGACCTCTACTGACAGTGAGGCAATTTCCAGTTGAGCCATAGTGTGGACCAACTGTGGTTTGAATAGATCCGAGGACCATCTGGAATCATGGAAGGAATATCACCACAACCATGGCTTGAGGACTGCTCTAACTTGGCAGAGACAGACTCACTTGCCAAGATTGGTTTTCCATGCAATTGAACAAAAGCCTTTACAGTTTCCAGAGTGCTTAGTTCTGATGATAGCGTTATGGTGGTCAGTGAAACTATGGTAGTAGGCAATGAGGCTGTTACCATAGTTGCAGTGACCTGCAACGAGCTATTACTTGTGGAGAATGCCTCTCTGAGAGTGTCTGTGACAAAAATGTTTAGACACTGGAGAAGAGAGCTATCTTTGAGATTAAACAATGTATCAAAATTGATCAAAGTAGGTTGAGTAGGAGAAGGAGGTAAGCAAGTAGATAAGAGAGAAATTGTGGATGCCACGGAGGAGTGAGAAGAGAGGTCACTGCTATTTGCAAGCGATGGATTGGGGCAGAGAAGAAGTTCTTTCTCAGCCTCCGATGTATTGTTGACAGATGATTGTTCGTCTTTGAAAATACTTTTTTGAGACTCTTACAATTGCATATTCTAAAGGCAATAAATATCAAGGAGCAAACATGTGCTTTGTAAAAAGGCTTCAACTCTATTGACAGTCCTAGCTGTTCTGAAGAGTGTTTATCTAGAACTGAGCTTATATGGGTCGAGCATCTTAAGGCATCTGTGAATATCAAAGTAAAAATTGTACTCGCCTCTTCTCATGTAGATCATACTGCCTTTCTTTTTGTACACACAAATGAAGAGAGCAGTGCAATAAAGAAGTTGATGCGAACACTATTTTACCAGGCTGTAGTGATGGCAAAAATGATATTTTCCCTTCAATATCGATATCCATTTGAAATTGCAAATTGGAAATTGGGAATGGGAATTTAAGTTTTTATGAAATGAAAACTGTAATGTATTTTGTCAATCGTCAGTTTTAATTTTTGAATTGTGAATAAATAACGATAATATTCAGCGTCTTGTTTCTAAATCCTACTTCCTCTTCCTCTTTTTTCAAATTTATTGCTAAATAGACGTATGAATGGCACATCATAAAAATTATTAATATATCAATATTCTCAAAGAAATATCGATACGAAAAAATATCAATATTTGGCATCACTACCAGGCTGATTGCAAGTGGTCCGAGTTGTTATTTGTTTGTAAGGAGGGGAAGAGAGTTTTTCTTTGTTTGATGAAGTCAACTTTTCTCTACTGCACTTCTCAGAAATTGTTGTTTGTGAATTTGAGTTGGCATCAGTAAACAACTTGGATAGTGTGTGATTGTCAGTGGGAGGTGACATTCTATTGACGATGGCATGATATCAAGTGTATCAGTCAGCAAATTCTTGGAACAGCTGGTGTTTGTTTTTCAAACAAATTTGTCCTTATAGTACCTGTCAATTGCTTGATGTATTGATCAAATGTGTTTACAATTGATGGATGAACCAAAGGGGAAGTTGATGTTATGATCAAATCTCTCGATTGATCATGCCTGGTTGATTGCCAATTACTGTTGTTAGTAGGCAAAGCAATCACAATGCTTGATTGCATGCCAGTAAAAATTTACCATTCCCAGGAACTGTTGCAATTAATGCACATTATCAGGCTTTGGGAAATCAAGAACGGCTTGTACATACTCTGGGGTGGGTGCAATACCATCAGTGTTAACTCAATGGTTGAGAAATGTGAGTTTGGAATGGTAGTATTTCAATTTAGCTCTGTGTACAGTCAGGCAGGTGTGATAGATGTGTCCCAGGACTTCTGTGGCATGGAGCTTGTGCTCTTTCTCATCAGTGGATGCAATGAGGATATGGTCAATGTATGCGTAATCATATTTGAGATTTTGCAGTAATCTATCAATGTACCACTAGAAGGTCTGAGTAGAGTTTCACAAGCTGAATGGCATGAACAGGAATTTGTAGAGTCTGAATGGTATGATGACCAGGGTTTTCTTGACGCTTCTGGGTGCCATAGAGACTTGGTTAAGCGCATGGACAAGATCCAACTTTGTGAATATCTTCAATCTAGCAAAGCAAGTGTTGAAATCCATGATGTAGGGTACCAGGTTGTTGTTTGGTTTGATGCATATATTCAGAGTGTGGTAGTCCCCAAGCATGCACCAAGTTTAATCTGGCTTGAAGGCCATATGCAATGGGGACAACTAGTTGCTTTTCAACTGGTAACAGTTTCCATATTTGAGCATCACCTGGAAAGCGAAGTGAGGAACCTTTAGCTTTTCAGGGTGAGGAAAAGTGTGGTAAGAGACAGGTCAACCCATGGTTTCAATCTCATGAATAACGTCAGTTGGCATTATCCTTGGTCAAAGGCCTTCCGCACCAGTGATACTGGGCAACTTTGAAAGGACAGTGTGGAATTTCTCATCGCCATTTATGTATGACATACATACTGAAAAGTCATTTTGGAGAATGGGTGAACTGCTGACATCAAACTCTGGTGTGGGCATCAAGTAGGGAATGTCAGCCAGTATCTAATAGTAGGTTTGAAATTGGTGAGAAAATTGGCCCCTACTTTAAGGTAGGTGACATCTGCAATTATGAATGCCCACTTGAAATCAAGCTGGAGACCCAGGTCAAGCTGGACCACCTTAACTCCAAATGTTGCCTTCATGGATGGCGGGGTTATGGAAACCTCTGCACCAGTGTTGACAAGGAAAGAGAATCGACTGATTATGTACAGTATGAAAAGACAGACTTGATTAGAAATGAGAAGCTGACCCACCAAAGCAGTCTTGTTCTCTAGTTTTCTGATCGATTATCTTTGGCTAGAGACAATGATCAACATTTCCACTAGGTGCAGGGTGGATCCAAACAATTCCACCCCTTTTCTGCATATTTCCAGTGGTACCAGCAGTAGCCATTGTGCTGACAGGAGAGTGAGACTTAGATGGTAATTTACCATTGACAAGTTGAATCGACATCCAAGATCTCCGCTGAGTTTGTGAGAGCTCAGCTGTTCTTCGAGAAGTCTGGGAGGTGGCGGACTTCAGAATGGTATCAGTTGGCAGCGACATTAGAATAGGTTGTTAAGGAAAAGGAACCAAAAATATTATTTCAGAGAACACGTCCAAGATCTATGGCAGTTCTGAAACAGGTGAATTTACTGCTGTTTTCGATTTACCATTACAGTTTCGTTTCATTATTTTCACATCTTCTTATCAGTATGTAGAGGGGATAGTGCTTAAAATTCTCGGCCATATGCAAGTTTTCCGGTTAAGTTCTGATCGGTTTAAGCAAAGTTATGCCTGAAATAAACTCATAGAAAATATATTTCGAATTTTTATTATAAAGGAATCTCCGCTTGTGACGTCACAACGTTGAGATTATCTTTGTGTTTAAGGGTAAACGCACGTTGCGATGTTTATTTCCGTATCACACGTGGATTTGTTTATTCCTGTCGTTTTCTTTTTGTTGGCATTCCTTGTTTGCTTATCTCCGGAGTTTCTTTTGTCTCACGGAGTTCCAATTTTTGTCGCATATTTTTAGCGGGTTTAAACTTACGTAGCTGATATTACTTTTTCAAGAGTAAATTTTATTTTCTTCACATTAATCTCTCAGATTTGCAAGAAGGATGAGAATTTTTGCGTTTTTTACTGCCTAGGGGCCTACCTCTTTTTCGTGGGCATAAGGGGGCCTCAGGATCGAATGTTTTAGTGGTAACATCGTCAGAAAATCTTACCGACTTTTTTAATGTTTTCTGTTGTGAATTATTTGTTTCACATTTTTCAAAATCATGGACACAGCTCCTCCCATAGATGAAGTCCTAGCAGAGATGACGACTCCGCTTCCCCCAATAGTCTCTCCTCCCCGGTCACCTCCGGAACCATCCCCAATTCCGGAAACCCCGAAATCGGAGTCGAAGCCCGCAGAGACCAAGGAACCAATGAAGTTCCTCTTCATGGCAGAGAGGGCAGCGAATGAGAAGGCGAAGATGGCCGCCCTAGAATCGGAGACTTCAAACTCCCCGATGCTAAGAAAACCACTTTTCTATCAACTGCTGCCCCCTCACTCCCACCACCTCCCATACGCCTACACAAAAAATTGTCTACCTAGTCGTTGGGGAGAAGGCAGTTGCGCCCAATACCAGGCGTGTGCCAACGCAAGATGGCAATCATATGAATACATCGGCGCTGCTGTTGAAAGCACACTAGCCAAGTGGGAGGCAGACCAGAAGAGGCGCTCATAAACCCACAAGTCCCCCCAGTCCTGCTCATTTTGATCATTTTTGCAGCGCAAAAACTGGGGGAGTAGCTGTGGGGACTCACTGGTATGAGGTAAAGTGGCTCAGACCCCTGGATGACAGTCGCCGCCCCAGAGGGCAGGCAAATAATTGTCCTTGTGACGTTAAACACACAAACTCATTTGATCGTAATTACCTGTATGTACTTGCAGGTAATGTACGAGTACCAAATCGTGACACAATAAGCACGAACTGGCCAGCCATCTCTTATCTCGATAGGAGATGATGCGACCTTGCTGTTCTCACCAACGTACGTATTCTCTTACATACGTGTGTTTGTGTGCGTGTAAATAAGCCGTATATAAACCACCTGAATCAGCTCTAAAATCGCCAGTGTTCAGTCTGGTTCTGGCTTACCCGTACTTATGTACGAAGTGGCTGAACACGCTTAAATTCTGTTGAATTTCCTTCTGGTGAGAATATCTCTCACGACAAGGTATTCCACAAGTGCAATTAGCTCAGCCTTTGATTTTATGTGAAATTATATGATTATTAACCATACATTATCAGCTTAATTAATTTTTCATTTTTAAACTTCACATTGTAAAATATTTTACCAGCTGCTAATAAATTTCATACAATCATATCATAACATACCATTTACACTTACAAATTTACAGACAGATGTGACAAGCAAAATTCATAGGTATTATTTTTATATATTACATGATGAGAAAGTGTTAGGAAAGCTGGCAACCGTGCTCTTGTCTTTCTTTGTAATCGTATACCTATCTACGGTATTGATATTGTCGAGAGAAGTCAGTCGTTGTGTAGTTTCAAATAAACGGTCTAGTCACTTACGTACGTGTTCTGCTAATATTATTTTTTATTTAACAGGTTATGGGCCCAGCAGATAAGCTGGCTGGTTAATTCGTGAAAATACGTTGACTATTTTTTTTTAACTGTATGTGCGTTTTTTCCACAATTTTTTGGCCCTGAAAGTTCGTATTTTTTTTTTTGAGTGTGTGGCTCTGTCGAGTACTGCAATTCAGTGGAATTTTTTTTATTCAACTGCTTGAATTGGCAAGTTTTTTTTTTTTTTTTTTTTTTTTACTTTCGTATTGGTGTAACTTAGTTTTCATATTGCCATGTTGAAAGTTGCCAGAATTCGGCCATTTGATGGCACCAAATATTCGGTGTGGAAGCTTCGAGTCATTGCTGAACTTCAGGCCAATATGCTGTACGATGTGGTGGCAAATGTCCCACCCAACCCTGCCAATCGTAGTGCTGACTGGAAACGTGAGAATTTCAAAGCCAAGGTGATTCTCGTTGAGAATTTGGCTGATGCGTATCTGTCATACAGTGAAAAACCAACTGCTCATGAAATTTGGAAGGCGCTGGAAAGTACGTTTGAAAGGAAGAGTTACCTCCAAGTGGCGTATCATTGTCGTCGGCTCTACTCTCTCAGGTATGATGGTAAATCAGATCTGAACGTGTTTTTCAAGGAGATGGAAGAAATCATCTCTGAGGTGAAAACGTCTGGCTTGGAGCTGAGTGAGAAGCAGTCAGTTGTTACGCTGTTTGCTGCCTTGCCTGGTGAGTTCAATTCTGTAATTGCATCTTTTGGTGATATGGGCACCACTGACCTTATGTTAGACCAGGTCAAGGGTGCTCTGCTCGACTTTGATCTGAAGCAGAAGGACTCTGAAGTTGAAAGGAGCTCAAGTGGCGGAGAGGTGTCAAAGGCCTTTTGGGCTACTCACTCAGGAGGAGCTAGACAAAGTGAGACTCCTTCTGATGCTGACACTAAGCCGCGGTTTCCATTCAAATGCAATTACTGTGGTGTGCCTGGTCACAAGGTCACATCATGTTTCAAGAAGAAGAATGCTCGTAAGAACAAAAGTGGCCACAAAACGAGGGCTGAAGCAAGCAATGTCGAAAGCAGTGAGCCTGATCGTGAGATTAGCTCTTTGCTGAATGTGGCGTTTTTGGCTGAAGCCTGTACTACAGAGAGGGTGGTTCCAGATGGCGAAGTGGAGTTTGCCCTTGACTCAGCATGTACGGAGATCATGGTTGGTGATGATAGATTGTTCAGTCAAAGCAGTGAGCTGAATCCGAAGCAGCCGATCAAATTGGCTGAAGATTCTGTGACGTTTACCGATAGAAAAGGCCAACTGTATCCTTTAATTTCACCTGAAGGTTCTATCTTTAAATTTGATAATGTGTTACATGTGCCTACATTTCGTCGTAATTTACTGTCTGTTAGACAATTAGCTAGATCTGGTTATTCAATTGTGTTTAAAGATGATTTTGTAGCGATCTGTGATTCTAATAATAATATTGTGCTACGAGCCAAAGCTGTTGGTAACATGTACATTTGTAGATTTTCTGTGTCTCTTCCTGAATCTAATTTTGTTGAAAGCGATAGTATTGAAGTAATACACAAACGTTTAGGTCACCTTAATGAGAAATCTTTGTTATTTTTGAAGAATTCAGGTCGTATTAATTTCAGGGATAAGTTCACCAAAGTTTGTGACAGTTGTTGTTTTGGCAAGCAGACTAAGTTGCCTCATTTGTCTAGTCATACGAAAGTTAGTAAGCCTTTAGAATTAGTAAGCTCGGATGTATGTTGTGCTAATTTATCGTCTTACTGTGGAAATCAATATTTTGTAACCTTTGTTGACCATTTTACTAATTTCGTGGTAATTTATGTTGTAAAATGAAAATCCGATGTAGTTAATGTGTTTCAGCACTATGAGGCACAAGTTCGAAACAAATTTGGTTATGGTATTCAAAGGCTACGAACTGACAATGGCACTGAGTATGTGAATGCAGAATTTGAGTCATTGTGTCGAAAGAAAGGGATTGTACTGGAAAGAACAATTCCCTACACACTGCAAATGAATGGTAAGGCTGAGAGGCTCAATCGGACACTGGTGGAGAAAGCTCGTTGCCTGCTGGAAGATAGTGGCCTGGATAAGAAATTTTGGGACAAAGCAGTTCAGTGTGCTGCCTATCAGCTGAATCGATGCCCAAATTACGAGAGTAAAATACCTGCAGAGTTGTGGTATGATAAACCTGTCGATTACTCTAAACTTAAAATTTTTGGTTCTGTTTCGCATTTGTGGATCCCTAAGCAGAAACGAGACAAATTTGATCGCGTGTCAAAGCAGTGTATTTTGGTTGGATACACCAGTAATGGGTATCGACTGCTTGATATTGACACTATGGAAACAGTACTTGGTTGTGATGTTCGAATTGATGAGAGCCGAATGTACAAAGATTTGGCTGATTTAGTGACAGCTCCAGAAGAGAATCGACAGAAGCCTGCAGAGTGTTGCAATGAAGCAGTGCCACAACCAGCAGTTGCTGCCAGTGGTCCAGTAGCTCAACCTGTAGAATTTACTCGGCCACAGAGGAACCGAAAACCTCCCAGCTACCTTGAAGATTATGAGGTATCAGCTTTCATGTGTGAATCCTACTTAAGCAAAGCCTTGTCTAGTCAACCAATAGACAAGTGGTTGGGGCCAAAGCAGGAGGAGCTTGCAGCCATGCAGAAACATGAGGTTTGGTCGTTGGTGACAAGAAATGCCAGTATGAACATCATCCCAACAAAATGGGTCGTCAAAGAGAAGGATGATGGTCGTCTACGTGCTAGGTTAGTAGCCATGGGCTGCTGTGAAACCGAAATGTATGAAAATGTATATTCACCTGTTGTTAATATGTTTACACTTAAAATGTTTTTGTCATATGTCGTATCTAACTCCTTAACCTTGCATCACATGGATGTGAAAAACGCTTTCCTCCATGGTGAACTTAATTATGACATTTTTATTGAACAGCCACCTGGTTTTGTTACTGACCCAAATCTCGTTTGTAAATTAAAGAAAGCCATTTATGGGCTAAAAATTTCTCCTCGATTGTGGAATCAATGTATTAATGGATTTTTAGAAAAAGAGCTTGGTTTTAAACGGTCATTAAATGATGCTTGTTTTTATTCAAAATTTGAAGGAAGTAACGTAATTCTAATTTTAATTTATGTAGATGATATTTTAATAGCATCAAATAACGTAAATGAATTAAAAGATTTAAAAACCAAGCTAAGTATTCGTTTTGACATAGTTGACTTACAGGAAGTTGAGAACTTCCTAGGTATTAAAGTAAATTACTCAAATAACGTAATGACATTAAGTCAAGAAGCATTTATCGAAAAGATTATTAAAAAATTTGATCGTGACTCTTTTATTGTTCACACTCTTTTAGAAAAATCGGTAAAATTAAATGTTAATGAGAAAGTCACATCTAACGTAAATTTGCCTTATCGTGAGTTAATTGGCTCACTACTATATTTATCAATGGCCACAAGGCCAGATATTTGTTTTAGCACAAATTATTTCAGTAAATTTCAATCGTGCTTTACTGCAGAGCACTATAAGCATCTCCTTAGAATTGTTAGTTATCTCAAAGGTACTAAAAGCCTAAAATTAACGTACAGAAAACATGACTCTTCCAGTCAAAATACACTGCAGTGTTTTGTTGATGCCGATTGGGCAAACGATGTAGATCGTAGGTCAGTGACCGGATATGTGGTTCATTTTTTTGGAAACCCAGTTATCTGGGCTACCAGAAAACAGCACTGTGTCACTTTATCGTCTACTGAATCGGAATATGTTGCCTTATCCACTTTCGTACACAGTGTATTAAACTGGGCTGTAGAGCTCATTTCAGACTTTAAAGTAACTGTCGTTTTTCCTATTACTGTTTTTGAAGACAACGTAGCAGTCATTAATATTTTGAATTTCCCTTTTTCTACCAAGAGATCCAAGCATATTGATATTCGGTGTAAGTATTTAAAGGAAGTAGTAGAATCAAAATTTATAGAATTAACGTACATTAAATCTCAAGAACAACTAGCCGATATTTTTACCAAAAGTCTGGATCGTCCTATTTTGGAAAGACTACGTTGTAAGCTGAACCTTGAATAAATTTTTTTTTTCTTCTCGTATGATTGACATTTAAATTATATTATGGTTCAGTTCTCGTTGATACTCGTTTATTTGATTTGACTAGTTGAACCATTTGTTCAATTAGAATTTTTTTTTTTTCCTTTTTGACTAGTTTATATTTTAATTATTTTTGAAGGCTCGGTTGAGGAGGAGTGTTAGGAAAGCTGGCAACCGTGCTCTTGTCTTTCTTTGTAATCGTATACCTATCTACGGTATTGATATTGTCGAGAGAAGTCAGTCGTTGTGTAGTTTCAAATAAACGGTCTAGTCACTTACGTACGTGTTCTACTAATATTATTTTTTATTTAACAGAAAGGCAATGTTTATACTGGTATTTTTTAAATGAAAAGTAGCTCATATCATTGATGAATATAATCTCAATATAAAGTGAACGTACGTCCATGTAAAAATGTGAAGCATCTTTTTGCATGAAGGCATGTTCAGTTTATATCGAGATAGAGGTTACATTTTCCAAATGAAATGTTGAATCTGCCACAATGAGGAGGTTGATATTTTATTCCTTTTTTTATAATTTTTAAGAAAGACTGGTTATTATGATAAAATTTTAACGTTTCGTTGCTTTATGAACATTAATTATATAAAATATCTTCCTCAACAAGATTCAAAAGTTAGTTTACATGACTCCAGAATTGCTCACTCGCTGCACTCATTTTGCAAACTCCTTCACATGTAATTGCTCACTTTTGAACCTTAGTGTTTAATCAACAAGCATATATGAATTAATACTAGAGGCAAAATACCCTACAGTTTACCGGAAGTTCAGTGAGGCCAGCTATCCCTATTCCATTAAACCTATCCCATTTAAAATACACAGGAAATATGCGTTTTTACCCGAATTTTGCGCCATAATTCTTCTATTTAATAAGATAGCCACTTTTTCGTAATAAATTAAATTCTAGAGGAGGTTTCAAAAAATAAAATGAGCCCAAAAACAAGAAGTTGAAGCCCTAAGAAGCCGATAAATTCGAAAAAGAAGGTGAAATCGTGCATCTATTTTTCTTAATTTAATGTTATCTGTAAATTTAACCCTAAAGACAACTGATGAAGATTTAAAAACAGTGAATTCATGAAAATGAGTATTTATAATCAGTTCTCTTCAGGGTTAATTAAAATAAGCCAATTTGATTCACGATTTCATTTTTTTTTTCAATTTTCTCGGCTACCAAGGGCTGAAACATCTTGTTTTTTGGCTCATTTTATTTTTTGAAACCTCTTCTAAAATTCACTTATTATGTAAAAGTAGCTGTCTCATTAAATAAGAGAATTATGGCAAAAAATTCGGGTAAAAACGCATAATTCCCATGTATTTTGAATGGGGCAAATTGGTTTAATGGAGTGGGTGTAGCTGGCCTCATTGAAAATGAGCGAATTTTGCCTCTAGTATTAATTCATTTGCTCGTAGTATGTAATATACTATTTCTCAAACTTAGTTTTTCTTGCGAGGCTTGCTGCGCTGGAGTTTTTTTCGGATGCGTTTGTCTTTCCGTCGTTTTATTTTTGTTTTTTTATGGTTATTGTAATGGCCAAAAGAGGTGGTAATGTACCTAATTAGAACCACTTTTGGGAGTACACCATACACGAAATATCACGTACTTTAAAAGCAGTAATACTTCTAAAATAAATTAAAGTTTATCATCCACACACTATCGTGGACCTTAATATTAATTAGAGACTCAATAATATTTCAAACACATGAGTGAATTTACACATTTAATAAAATAATAATTTGTACATCACAGTACATAAATATACGTTAATAGTTACACATATACTATCACAATTCAACAAGCAAGACTATCTGTTCACTAGAGACTTCTACAAGAGAGGTTCCAGGTACTTAGAAGTAGCTGTCGAGGAACTGTGTCTTATTCCACTGAATCGAGAGATTATATACTTGTTCAGGGTATGAGAACGTACGTGTTGGATAGGTAAA
The DNA here is from genome assembly GCA_011428145.1 of Ericerus pela. Classification (NCBI taxonomy): domain Eukaryota; kingdom Metazoa; phylum Arthropoda; class Insecta; order Hemiptera; family Coccidae; genus Ericerus; species Ericerus pela. The sequence continues at coordinate 123,365 of WOFM01001171.1, forward strand.
GTGAGGTAGGGTGTTGTTATTATAGGGTTGTGCTGACTCGTCGAGTACTCGAGGGACAGGTACAATTAGGTCATGAATATACAGAAAGTATATCTATATTCATAAAATTAAATACGGGTAAATTAGTGGTTGTTCACAAAGAGTTATAGGATGATTATTGTTGATAAATATCTACGTTTTTGGTATTCGAAAATGAGTGAACGAATATGTTCGTCATCTCTAAAAATAGACGAAAATATACGTTACACAATTCTCCGGGGGGAACAAAAAAAATCAGGAAAAAAAAATTTTTCCAAAGTCTATCCAACAAATACAAATTTCTTAATAGTTATGCATGATTAAAATTATGTGATATAATGCGAGTATAAGTATATATACTTAGAATAAAATATTTACAAATGTTGATTATGAGTAACAAATTTTTTCTTAGGTATATAGGTGATTATTATATCGTATTATTTTACATAATTTTTTTACAATGCTGTGCTTTTTGTTAAATTAGTACTATTTCGATGGGAGGTTAATTTTAAATATACTATAATAAACATTAATATAAACGAAATTGTAATTAACCACAATAAGAATATCCCATTGACAAAAGTTAGATAATCATTAAAGTTTTGGTCAGGTATTTGTAGTTCAATGGATTTAATTTTGTTTTCCAAGTCGTTGACTGGAACGGTGTGAGGAACAAAATTTTTCCATTTGGGGTTGTAGACCTATGTTGTTGCCAGATCTATGGCAAGATCAAAAGGTTCTGTAGAATCAGAAAAATATGTCCACAGAAGTGGTAAATGGTTTTCAATTTTGATAGTCTCTTCCAAAGATTCAGAGAGACAGGGGATTTCTTTCGGGATAATTACTGTATTTTTATTATTTTCGTCAATATTTTCAATTTGGATATGACAAGGTACATCCAGGATAAATGTACCAGGGGAATTATTATTTATTTTTAATTTTTCGGATATTTTCGTAATGGAGTTAGTTGCTATAAGGGAGTTAAAATTTACGATAGCGAATTTGGTGTGTCCAATAGGATGGACTAATGTTTGATTATTATTAAGATTACATTTAAATGAGCAGGATTGCAATAAATTTTGATTTAAATCTAGAAAGAAGAGATTCTTTGCACAAGAAGACAATTTATCACTTCCTCTATTAGAAGGAAGGAAGCATAATGGTTTATCCGAGTTACAATAATGGAGATTAGTTCCACTAATATAACGTACGGAATTTGTTCTGATTTTGTTAATAATCAGAGACAGTTCTTAGTCCCAGCTACACAATTCATTAGAATGACTTTTGAATGTGAGCGGAATGAAGTCGTAAATTTCGTATTTAGAATCTAATTGTTTTAAGGGCATTTTAATTTCTAATTCTAGGGTATTTTTAAAGAAATTGCAGTTTACAAGTTCAGCATGGTAATAATTTTGAATATCCTTAATGGGGATTGCTAAGCCAAGATCTAAGTTTTTCGTAATTTCCAAAAGTTTTACTATGTCTTTTTCTAATATTTCTTTCGAAATAATTGAAGAAGGGATCATATGAGATTTACAGGATGTTAGAATATTTGATAATCTTAACGTATTAATAAGGTAATTGTCATAGAATCCATGTATGTAATTTAGAGAGATTAGAAGTTCATATTCTTCCAGTGAGTTTTCCATAAAAGAATTTGTATGCGAAATGAATTTTGCCATAAAATTATTTGTATGGTCAATAAAGCTATGCAGATTAGTGGACGTATTTACTAATGCTGCATGCTCGGTCAATAGTTGATTTTTTATAATATCGTATTCTTCTTTCAACGAGATTTCATTAGCCAAGATTTTTTGTCCATCTCTAAAGTTTAGTACTTGACAGCAAAAGAGTAGCGCATCTCCGAAGAAAGATCTGATCGGAGTAAATACGCTTCGTTTGCTTCGAATGGAAGATGGCGTTGAATAGAAGTCTTGTATCTTGGCAGTATTTTGTTCTTTAAGGTTTATGATAACGTTTTTTAGACGTTTTGCCATTTCTGCATATTTGCAATTTTTTCAGGTTGTTTCATTACACAACCGATGTTTAAAATTTGTTTCTAATAGTTTATATGCTGATTCATGCAAGTCTAGCTTAATAGAGTAAATTATTGGGGCAGATTTAGAATATACAAAAATATTGCTTATTTCTTGAAAATAAGCGCCAGTTGACGCCGTCGTAATCCTATATGGGTCAGACGATGTTCTTTGCGCAATAGTAGTCGAAGAAATAATTATTGCGAAATAGAAAAGTAGATTCGTATACATTTTCTGAAACAGAAAGAATGCAACGTCTTAATTATTTACGAGAAAGATGGATTATGAATTTTAGGAATTTATTTCGACGTGACTTAACTGGGGCACGGGGAAAGACAAATTTGGCCAACATTTACATAATAAATTTCGGTCAAGTGATTAATATAAAATTATTGATTTCAACTGGTTAGTCAGTATTCAGTATTCGCTTGTTCCGGATCTTATTCGATTTTCGCTTAATATTTCTCGTGAGTTTTTTCTTTTTGTAAATTCTAGTGTCTTGTTCGTATTTCCGATTTTTTGTGAAGTGTTTGTGCGGAGATTTTTTTTCTTTTTATTAAACTGTTTTTTTTTTTTTTTTATTATTTGTTATACCTAATCAACTATGTCGATCGTATACATGAACGACCGGATGTTCATGTCGTCGGGCATTGTTGCGGCCAATGAGACCTGGTTTCTTGGGGATCAGGTTCTCACGAAGATTCGGCAGTTTCAAGGCTGTATGTGTGAGCCTCGACTGTACTTCGCACTTCACCGTCTTTTTTCGTTATTTTATCGAGTGTCGACTGTGTCTGATCGTGGTGATTTTCTAAACAATTTCGAACCGTTGCGGATCCCAGGTGAGGTTATCGAGGAGGATCTTGGTTACTGGAGCCACTCAGTCAGGTTCATCTGCTGCCCTGATTCGGAGGAATATGCGAAGAAGTTACTTTTTGAACTTCGCATATTCTATCCACATTCCATGGTAGATGAGTTTGGGCCATCCAGGCTCAAACTAACTTTCCGTGGGAATCTGGATACGCGAGGATTGGTCGGGTTAGGCATACTCTCCGGGCTTTTGGTTGGTCTGCTGTGTGTTTCACAGCAGACCAACAAGAAGGTAACCGTTGAATATGTACACCTCGACCAGTTTTACCTAAATGATCTCCTGATCGGTACTGCCGGGGTTCGGTTTGTCAGATTTATAAACGACTACATCAAGCCGCGGTTACATCTCTCGATTTCCACTACCGGATTCCACCTCCAATGCCACTATGACGCCACCGAATACAACCAAGCGATGTCATACCGTAGTGGGTGGCTGCTGTCAGAGCCGACTGTTTACTCTTTTCTATGGAACACTCCTTCCATAGAAGAGAGTATGTCCACAGAGGAGAGAGGGTCCTCAGACAGTGCTCGAGACCAGGGGAACGCGTCCCCAAGTTTGACCGAGACCAGCAGTTCACCCAGTGGGGAGCAACTGGAGGAGTTCCTGGAAGGATACTCCGAGACGTGGGCTATTGGTAAGTTTTTATTTTTTCACTTATATAATTTTTTAAATACAAAATTTGTTAAAAAAAAAATTTTCAAAGACTAAATTACGTCGAACAGGGTAAAGTGAAATGGAGGGGGAGAGAGAAAAAAAAATCATTATTGAAAAAACTACGTAACTACAGGTAATATACTTTACACATAGTTACTTTCGTTTTTTCCAAGGGCGACCCCTTGGTTTGGATATAATTTGGGTTGGGATGGGACTTTCGATGTTTTTGTTGTTCTCTTCCGATTTTATTTCGATATTCATTCCGTTATTATTACGAGACTTATACGGAATTAATCGTCGTATGTGAACTGTTTCGTCATATGTCGTTTTATCGTCTGTTTTAATACGAATTATGTAATTTAAATCCGTGACCTTTCTAACAATTTTATATGGTCCGGTGTATTTGTTTTTATTTTTTGCGACGTTTTTTGATTGACGCAGCAAAACAAGGTCATTTGGTTTGAAGTCAATGATCCTGTGGTGTGCGTTATAATGTTTAGCGTTTTTTTCCAATGTTTTCTTTTCTAAGCTCGGCGTTTTTGCTCTCGTTTGAAGGAGATTTTCAATTTCTTTTTCACGAGTTGTTTTATTACCATCATTTTCTCGTATTTCTGGTAAACGTACTTCTGGGTTGAAACCGTGAAGTAGGTAAAATGGGGATTTGTTATTTAAATGTTCGATCGGACTTATGTTATATGCGAAGATAATTTTATTAATTGTTTCGATCCATTCTTTTTCGTTCGAATGGTCGTATTTTGACACTGATTTTTTTATTACACCGTTGATTTTTTCAACGAGTCCTTGCGATTGCGGGGAATAAAACGAGGAGTAAATAACTTTAATATTATTCTCTTCGCAAAATTTACGGACGGATTCATTTGCAAAATGACCTCCGTGTAACGCCAGAAACAGGTGTTGGTTCACAATTTGTTTCCTATTTTTGACGTTGACACTTTACGAAATATTTATTTGAGGAAAACCACAAATAAATATTTATAATAAAATAAAATAGACTTTATAAATTAAACTTGAATGTACTAGGTATCCACTTCACTATAGTGGACCTTAACTTTGTTGAGAGATTAAGACTTCAATTAATTTTCAACGAAAATCTTTTTATAAAATATAATAAATTTCATTTACAACACAAGAATAATAGAATTGAGCAAATGAGTTGAATACAATTTAAAGAACTGAACAAAATTGAAGAAGTGAACAAAATTGAAGAAGTGAACAAAATTGAAGAAGTGAACATCTTGTTCTTCAGAGTTCGAGTTTTTATAATTTAATTTTTACATGATAAAAAAGAAGAAATGGTAAGAACAGGTGGGATTAGTTTATTACGATTGGTTGTCACCAAAAAGAAGGAGAATTGACGTTTTCCAGTATTAAACAAATATTTCAACTAAGTTACACGTGTGTGATATTAGCTGAGGTCAGCCATAATTGTATTTTTGTAACAGAGACAATTTTCATCGAATTCAGACGATGCCATATCCTGTTAGGTTTGTACGAAGAATAAAAAGAATAAAAAAAGTGTGAGAAAATAAAAAGTAAGACGAATGAATTTCGTCTGTGTAAAAATATAGGCGGACATTTTAAAGAATGTTCGTCTATATTCGTTACACAATTCTCCGGGGGGATAAAAAAAAAGGGAAAAAAAAAAATTTTTTAACGTCCAATCATAATAAAGAAATCAAGAAAAGTAAAAAAAATTTTTTCTATTATATAAGTTTAATAGTATTAGAAAGATTATACGAAATTCGCGAAAGTAAATTAGTTTACTATAATACATCTTATAAACTAGTTTCGTCGTATTTCGTTAATTTTTGTATAATGCTAGCAGTTTGAGTAGGAGTAAATACTTTCTTAGGAAAATAAACAATTGAAATGATTATAAAAATAAGTATAATAGTTATGATTATAAGCCATAAGAGAAATATCATATTTATTAAGGTAAAGGTATCATCAAGGTCTATATTTGGGATTTTTAATTCAAAAGATTTTATTTTATTTTCGAGTTGGTTTATTGGGGTTATATGGGGTACAAAGTTTTTCCAATTAGGGTTATACAATTTTTTTGTTGATAAGTCAAGAGCAATATCAAATGGTTCATCTGGATCTGAAAAGTAGGTCCAAAGGATGGGTAAATGGTTTTCAATTTTAATAGATTCTTCCATCGAAGATGTAAGACAAGGGGTTTCTGTTGGTATAATTAAGGTACTTTCATTTTTTTGATTGATGTCTTCAATTTGTATATGGCAAGGAACTTCTAGAATGAAAGTTCCAGGTAGGGAATTATTAATATTTAATTTTTCCGAAGTTTTCGTGATAGAGTTCGTTGCAATGAGTGCATTGAAATTTATCACGGCAAATTTCGTATGTCCAATTGGGTGGACTAGGGTTTGATTGTTATTTTCAGAACATTTAAAAGAACAGGATTGTAATAAATTTCTATTTAAGTTTTGGAAAAATAGATTTTTAGCACAAGAAGACAGTTTGTCGCTTCCTCGATTAGATGGAAGGTAACAAAGTGGCTTGTCTGGGTTACAGAAGTGGAGATTCGTTCCAGAGATATATCTCACTGTGTTTGATCGTATCTCATGGATTAGAATCGAGGCTTCTTGATCCCAGTTACATAGTTCATTAGAGTGACTTCTGAAAGTTAATGGAATGAAGTCAAACACTTCGTATTTGGAATTTAATTTTTTTAGTGGGATTTTAATTTCAATTTCTAAAGAGTCATTAAAAAAATTACAATTTACCAAATCTGCATGATAATAGTTTGATAAATCATGAAGTGGGATTGCTAGATCAAGATCTAGATTTTTAATTTTGCTTTGGAGTGAGAAAATATCTTTTTCCAAATTAATTTAGATATTATAGTTGAGGGGATTATGTGGTTTTTACAAGAAGAAAGAATGTTAGACAAACGAAAGGTATTTACGAGATAATTGTCGTAAAAACCTTGTAGATAGTTTAGGGAAAGTAACAATTCATGTTCATCCAAAGAGTTTTGTTCAAATGAGTTAGTATGTTTAACAAATTCGGACATGTATTTATTTGTATGGGAAATAAAATTTTCTAAATTTGATGACGTATTCACAAGAGCCATATGTTCTTGGAATAGTTTATTTTTTATAATATCATATTCGTTTTTTAGGGATAATTCATTTGTCAGAAAGTTTCTACCGTCTCTGAAATTTAAGACGCGGCAGCAAAATTTTAATGCATCACCAAAAAATGATCTAACTGGTGTGAATATACTTCTTTTGTTTCGAATTAATGAGGGGCTAGTGTAAAAGTCTTGCACGAGGGCAATATTTTGTTTTTTAAGGATATTAATTGAGTTTTTAAGTCGTTTAGCCATTTCTGCATATCTGCAGTTTTTCCATTCGGTATTTTTACATTCTTGGTGTTTGAATTTAGTTTCCAGAATTTTATTTGCTGATTCATAAAGATCAAGTTTCAGAAAGTATAGGATAGGTGCTGAGTTTGAGTATACATGAATATTATTGATTTCGCTAAAATAAGCTCCAGTTGTTGCAGTAGTAATTTGATACGAATCCGCTGAGGTACGTTGTGCTGATAAAGCAAGAATTTTGACGTTAAGGATTATAGTAACAATTGGCAAAAACATTTTTCATGAAACAAAGATAACATTGTATGTCAATCTAGTTTACTGCTGGATGAGAATACATTTTAGATAGCAGCTGCAATTTATGGTACAGCTACGTTTCAATTTTTTTCAAGATTTCACAGGGAATTAGTTTGTTTAGCAGATTATTTTTTTCATAGGCACTAGGGGATAATTGTCAATGATTTTTTTAATATTAGTTCTACCTAATCTGTCGTACTTGGTTGGTCGTATACGTTCCAGTGGTAGTGTTTGTTAATTTCGAATTTGTTTTAATATTAAAAGTTTTTTTCTATTTTTTATTTATTTTTTTTTTGTTTAATATTTCGTGATATTTATTAATAATTTATTTAGTATCGGTTTATTTCTGTTATTTTTTTCTTTTCGGTTTTTTTTCTATTATTTTTTATTTAAGAAAAATGTCTTTATTTTTCAATTCGGTCGACGAGCGAGTTTTTTCATCAACGGGGCGGATCGAGGCCAACGAAACATGGAGTTTCTCTCATCAGCTGGGGAGTAAAGTGTCACACTACCAATCGTGTGGCTGTTACTTCCAATTTTTCCTGGCTACACATCGGCTGTTTAATCTCGCATATATGTTTGCCGGGAAAACAGAAGATGAAGAATTAGCACGTTCCTTTGCTCTACTTAGGCTCAGTGATGAATCAATGCGACAGGATCAGTTTAGTTGGGAACATTTTGTTCCATTTCAAAGTTGTAAAGTGGCTGAGGATAAAATTCGGAAACTATTATTCGAACTTAGATGCTTCTATCCGATGTGTCTAAGTTTCGAATTGGGAACGACTGGGCTTCGATTGATACTTGGTGGTCAAATTGATCACCAGGTTCGTCGGGACCTAGGCATATTATCTGGGTTATTCGTTGGATTAGTGTGTATTTCGCAAAACTCCAACGAATACGTCAGGGTCAAAATTATACATATCGATTCGCATCTGTTAACGAGTCGAATTATGAGTCCTGATGCCATCAACTTTTTGAAATTTTTCAACCAGATTTTCGGTCCTAGGCTGAATATCTCGGTATCCGTAGAGGCGTTCGAGTTCGAGCGTCGCTACACTGCTACTGAACGGGATAATGCAGTTTCTGCCCGAACAGGGTGGCAAATGCATGATAATTTAGTTTATACATTCCGTTCAGACTCAACAGCAGCGGATATTCGGGAGCCGAGTCAGGGGAATGTAGCCACCGTTCGAACTGAGGATGAAGCCACCGAGTTGAACGACTCCGAATGTTCGATGCCGCCAGCTACAAACAGCTCCACCGGCAGTGAAAATTTGGGCACATTCCTGGAGGGCTATGCCGACACCTGGGCCGATTTTATGCAGTAGGGTAAGTTTAAAAAAAAAATTTACTATTTTTAAGATTTGTTTCATTAAGTTTCCTACTATTTTATATTATTTTATATATTTTCTTATTTTAATTTTTTTGGAATGGGAGAGAGAGAGGGGGAAGGAGAAAAAGGGGGAATCTTAACCTAAGTTTAGGGACAGGTACTAGACTGTACACATCCCTGGTTTTCGTGTATTTTACGAGGGCGGCCCCTCGGTTTAGCAACGATTTGAGTAGGGGGAGGGTTTTCGGGTTTTTATTATCGTCAATTCTTGACGTATATGGGATAAGTCGACGTACATGAACTGTTTCGTCGTATGCTGTATTATCAGCATTTTTAATACGAATTGTATAATTTAGTTCACTCACTTTTTTAATAACCTTGTGTGGTCCGGTGAACTTCATTTTATTTTTTGCTACATTTTTAGATTGACGTAATAAAACTAGGTCATTGGGTTTAAATTCCATTGTTCTATGGTGTGCGTTATAATGTTTCGCATTTTTATCCGATGCTTTTTTTGCAAGATCGGGAATTTTTTCTCGTGTTTCGAGGAGAGTTTTAATTTCTTCCTCGCGAGGTTTTGTTGAATTAATATTATTTGGGATTTCGGGTAAATTAATTTTTGGGTTATATCCATGTAATAAATAAAATGGAGTTTTATTATTGAGGTGTTCAATGGGACTTGTATTATAGGCAAATACAATTTTTTTCAAAGTATCAAGCCATTCAGGTTCGTCAGATGGTTGATATTTCGAGAGTGATTTTTTAATTACACCGTTAATTTTTTCTACAAGTCCTTGAGTTTGGGGAGAATATTTCGATGAATACACTAAAGTAATATTATTTTCTTTACAAAATTTTCGGACGGCTTCATTGGCAAAATGAGCTCCGTTGTCACAAGAGATTTTTGATGGGGGACCATATGTATGGTTTATAAATTTTAATAATTTAATTACGCATACTGCGTTTGGGTTTGGAGTTGGACGAATAGTACAAAAATTTGTACTTTTGTCCACAGCTACGAGTACATAACCGTGTTCGTAGTCTGTATTAAGTTTTCCAATAAAATCAATCTCAATGTGTGAGAAGGGTTTTGGATTTTCAATTGGTATATGTTTCAAATGGCCAATTTGTTGGGGGGAATTTTGAGCCATTTGACATTCGTGACATGACATTACGTATTCAGTCACTTTTTGTGTCAAATTTTTAAAAAAGAATTGGGATTTTACTTTGTTTTTTGTTTTTTTTATTCCAAAATGTCCTCCGTGTAGGGGATCATCGTGTAATTTTTTTAAAATTTGTGGCACTAATTTTTCGGGAATAACAGTCACGGCTTCGTCGTAGGATGAAGTCGGGGTTGGTAATTTTTTTAAAATTTCGTTTTCATCTGTAAAATACAGTTGAATAGAACGATTTAATTTTTTTAATAAATTTTTATTCTTTTTAATTTCCTTAAAATTTAATAAAGAAATAACATTTTTCCAATGCGGATCATTTTCCTGCATGGATTTTAAATTTTGGGGTAATTCAATTGGTGTCTCTTTGGGTTTTTGGGAAGTTTTAGAGGAGTTTTCAATTTGATCGATTTGATCTTCCTCAGTAATATTTGAGACTGGGTTTAATAGTTTTTTTTCATTGGGAATTTTTTTAGAAATTTCGACATTTTTGTCGTAGGTATTTTTCGTGTCTTCTTTTGAAGAGGCACGGGTTATTACATTTGTTGTAATATTGTTTGGAAGATTTGGGCAATTTGGGGAATGTGTGATATTGTTGGCCAAAGCCGGTTCTATCACTTGATAAACTGGGAAGGATGAATTGGGTAAAGGAGGGTAGGAGGATTGGTTCGTATAAAACCATGTATTCTGATTTGGAGAAAACGCAGAATAGTAGGGTACCATTTGGGAGTTTTGGGGAGTGTTAATGGGATTGTTATTTGGGTAAGTATTTTCAATTCTTTGTATCATACAAAGATTTTTAATTACATTAGTATTTTTTTCTGGTTCAGCCAGTGAATATTTTTTTTCTACTAAAAATTCTCCTTGTTCAAATATTATTTCGTCTGGTTCGTCGTGAGGACGAGATAACATGTCTGCCATGCAATTATTTTTTCCAGCGATATGTTTAATTTTAAAACTATATTCATTTAATTTGGAGATTAATCGAATTAGCCTGGGGCTTGGGGTATTAAATCTTTGATGGTAGATCAAAGGTTTGTGGTCCGTGTATACTGTAAAGCGGAGGCTTAACAGATATCCACGAAAATGTGCCAGTGCATTAGTAATTGCCATCATTTCGAGATCGAATGAGCACAATTTAGCATGGGCTGGTTGGACTCTTTCTGAGAAATAGCCAACTGGGTGTTTATGTTTTGTTTCGGGATTAGTTTGGAGCAATACTGCACCAAGAGCAATTTTTGAAGCATCGACCTCAACACAGGTTTCGAGCTTTGGGTCATAAATCGCCAAAACAGGTTTTGTAATCATAAATTCTTTTAATTTTTCGAAAATTTCGAGATGTTCCGAAGTTAATTTAATTCGGGCATTCGATTTGCTGTCTGTTCCTCTTAGCAAGTCGGTAAGGGGAGCAATGATTTTTGCTAAATTGGGGATTAATTTTCTATGGTAATTTATTGAACCAAGAAATGCTCTTAATTGTTTTAATGTATTTGGGGCATTTAAATTTTTTATGGCTTCTATGTTTTTATTTAGGGGGGACAGTTCGTTAAATCGAACAGTATGCCCTAGAATTTCAATTTCATTCATAAAAAATTGACATTTTGGTGTTTTAATTTTTAAATTTCTGTTTTTTAGTCTCTTAAGGACTTCAGAAGTATTTTCAAGGCATTCCTCGAAAGTTTCACCAAATATACAAATATCATCTAAATAACAAATCATTTTTTTCCACAGAATATCGTGGAATATATCATCCATAATAGTTTGGAAGATTGAAGGGGAAATACTTAAGCCTATTGGGGTAGAGTTGTAAACGTATCCAATTCCGTCTACATTAATTCCAGTATACGCTTTAGATTCTTCATCTAAAGGTATTTGTAAATATCCGCTATTTAAATCAATAGTGGAAAAAAATTTTTTATTTCGGAGCCGAGGCCAAATTACGTCTATCGAGGGGACACGGTTGTTATCCATAACAATTCGTTCGTTTAACCTACGATAGTCTACAAGAACTCGGTATACTCCGTCGGGTTTTTTCTTAACAAATATGGGGATTCAAATTTTGATTTTTGTTTTCGAAGAACTCCTGCTATTACTAAATCGTCGATTAGTTTATGCAGAGCTTCGTGTTCAACATGTGAAAATTTAAAATTTTTGCACCTTAATGGTGAATAATCATCTAATTCAACATGTTGGGGCGGTACATCCGCAATTGTTACTTGGTCAGTTTTTCCCGTAAAAATTTCAATATATTCATTTATGGCTTTAAATGCCTTTTGTTTTTGTTCCCTTGTTAAATTTGGGTTTATTGGAATAGTATTTCCATGATTATCTTTAAGGATAGAATCCTCTTTGACAGTTTCGATTTTGCAAATATCAAAATCTTCGTCGTCATCAACGATAAATTTTCCAAGGTATTCACCTTGAGTTATTTCGCGTGTCCTATCACCGTAGTTAAAGGCCATCACGGTATCATCTTGAATACTTAAATAAAAATCAGTTAGGTATTCAGTTGATTCATTTTCAACAAATGACATATTTTCGGGAAGAGTTGCGATTACCATGTCGCTTTTGGGCTTAATATAAAATGTTTGGGGAGAAAATAATTTTATTGGTTTCTTAAGACCATATATTCCTTTCTTAATAATTAAATCATTGTGGCATTGGGGCATATCAAAACTTCGCTCTTCGATGCCGCAGGGCAAAGTGAATTTATTTTTATTGAAATCAATTTTTGCTTTGTGGGTTGATAAGAAATCATAACCCAGTATGACCGGTTCCACCAAGTTTCGGACTACGTATACAGGATGTGGATAAACACAATGATCGATGGAGAATGTCACATTGGTTATCCCCTTGACCTCTAAAGGTTGATTGCCTGCTCCACGGAATCTGACAGTGGTTGGGTAGATTATTTCTTTAAAATTGACTTTTTTTAAAACATTTTCATCAACAATAGTTTGTTCTGAACCAGGGTCTACTAAGCTAAGAATTTGTTTTCCGTTTATGGAAAATGGAAGGTGGAATTTGCATTCGGCTATGCGCTTAGCCTTATTCGGAAATTCTCCTTCAGCTACACAGTTAGCTGTTTTTGACCTTTCGTTCGTGGCATCCCTTACAGTTGATAAATCAGCTGCAAGGGGGAAACTTAGTTTTTTGAGCAAGTGTTTTGACATACCGAGGGGGAGGGAGTTTGTATTTGGGGATTGGGGACAGTCTGCGAATACAGCAAAGGAGCCGGAGCAGTTTGTGTATTAGCAGTTACAAAATTTTGTTGGGGAAATTGGGGTTGGGGGTTATTTGGGTAGTAATTATTATTTGGGTAGTTATTATTTTGGTAATTAGGAATAAAATTTTGGTTCCTAAATTATTATTATATCCGTTATAATTATTTCGATATTGGTTATTATTATTATTCCATCGAAAATTAGGATTATAATTTTTCCCTCTATAGTTTGGGTTTCGATTGTATTGGAAATTGTTTTGATTATTATTCCAATTATTATTTTGGTTATAATTTCTGTTTTGATTATTATTATAATTCCTGTTTGAATTATAGTTTTGGTTATTATTATAATTCTGATTTTGATTAGAATTCTGATTTTGGTTAGAATTCTGATTTTGGTTAGAATTTTGTTCATTATTATAATTATTATTTCGGTTCTGATTATTATTTTGGTTTGAGTTTTGGGGATTTTTATTTTTATTAGGATTATTATTATTACCTTTATTTTGGTTTTTATTCATATTTGTTATAGCAGCAGAAATTTTTTCAAGTTCCGATTTTAAATCAGGATCTGTAGAAACATTGTTCACTGATTTTTTCTCTGAACTAGTTTTTCCAGCTTGTAATTCCTTTATTAATTTTTCCATTTCCGCCATCTTGGCACGCAAGAAGGGGTCGGAATGTCCATAAAATTTATCCTTATAATCTAAGTAATTTGAGAAAGCCTTATCTAGTTGGGCTAGAGTTAGCGGTTTTTCTCTTATTAGGAAGTCTTTTTCTTTTTCCGGAAGGTTGGAAATAATTTTTTCGATAATTTTTTCTTCCGTAATATCAGGTTCAATTCTTTTTAAAATTTTGGAGACAAAGATCATATATTCAGGGAAATCTGTTTCACCTTTGTATTTTCTTTCATACAAAAGTTCTCGTAATTGAGGTTTAGTTCGGGTAAAAGTTTCAATAATTTTAGGTTTGGTATTAGCCCATGTGGTACAGTCCTCATGGTCTAGAATTTTATCTTCGAACATTGTTTTAGCTGTGCCGGAAAATGCAATTTTAATTTTTTTGAATTTCATAGTGTCGTCCCAATTAAATCCTTCTGCCTCATTTTCAAAGCTTTTCAGAAAAGAAATAATATCTTCTCCTGCAGCATGGGCATAGGTAGTAGGGCGAACATTTACTGCAACAGCCATTTCTAAATTTTCGGAGTTAGTATCAAAATTTATAGGAGGATTTTCGAAATTATTATTATTTTCTACTGCGGGTATTACAGTAGTTTGAATTGGATTTACACTACGAGGGAGAAGACTCTCGAATGTAGGTAAGGGAATTTTATTTTCTTCACTAAGAGTAGTGAGAGAAAAGTTTTGAGGTAAGGTTTGTTTAATTACAGTGGTCTTAGATTGTGATATAGTTTGAATTTTTGTTTGGAGAAGAGTATTTAACTCGTCTACCTTATTTTGTGTATTTTCCCTGAATTTTATTACAGTTGAGTGTAATTTTTCAAAGTTTTCCTTTATAGGAGTTGAACTATTAGAAGAAGAAGGTTCAAAATTTCTTCTTACAGGGGGTTTATCAAGTTCTTGTATTTTTTCACAAGTTTTTCGTTGAGATTTTGGGGGAGTTTTTAATAATATTTTAATATAATCTGGAGTTAAAAGATTTTTTAATTCTTTACTTAGTTTTGTAGTTAGGTAGATATTCTCTTGGGCTTTTGGTCTAGATATTAAATTTAAATCTAATTCTAAGTTTAAATTTTCACAAACATTAATTAATTCACGATTTGTGGCAGTACAAAGCCAGTGATTTTTAGGTAAACTAGGATAGTTAGGCTCAGTTAAGCTATCCCAATCTTCGTTTTGCATAAAAATTTCGGAAATTCACAATTTTAAAAATTTAATAAAAAATAAAATTTTGGGAAAATAAATATTAATTAAATTTACTTTCTTTTATCTGGTACAGGTTCCAGTGATGATTGGTTTGTTCGACGTCGTCTTCTTCGGGACTGGAGGTTGAAGCCAAAATTTTTGTAAATTTGTTGTATATTATTTTTTTTGTAATAAAATTTTTTATACAGGTAGTCTCTCTGATCTTTTTCCACTCGCAGTAATTCTGTACTAGCTTTTTCCCAAGAGCGCGCCTTACGCTTTTCTCAAGGTACTTTCACTTTCGAGTTTACAGATCAAAGTACTTCGGATCAGATTGATTTACCATGTATTTGCAGCAGCACCGTTGGATTGGATCCTGGAGACTTCGTCGTTGGGTTTGATTTTTAGAGAATATCGTTTTATTGTGTCAAAATAATTATGAACACAATTAATTTTATTTATTTCTGACGTAAACACTTCGTCAGTAAAAAGAAAAAATAAAAAAAATTCAGATTTTTCAAAAAAAAAAATTTTTAGAACCGAAAAAAAAATTATTTACCAGAGTAGGATTCGATCCAATTTAATGGAATCAACGTTGGGCGCCAATAATGTAACGCCAGAAACAGGTGTTGGTTCACAATTTGTTTCCTATTTTTGACGTTGACACTTTACGAAATATTTATTTGAGGAAAACCACAAATAAATATTTATAATAAAATAAAATAGACTTTATAAATTAAACTTGAATGTACTAGGTATCCACTTCACTATAGTGGACCTTAACTTTGTTGAGAGATTAAGACTTCAATTAATTTTCAACGAAAATCTTTTTATAAAATATAATAAATTTCATTTACAACACAAGAATAATAGAATTGAGCAAATGAGTTGAATACAATTTAAAGAACTGAACAAAATTGAAGAAGTGAACAAAATTGAAGAAGTGAACATCTTGTTCTTCAGAGTTAGAGTTTTTATAATTTAATTTTTACATGATAAAAAGAAGAAATGGTAAGAACAGGTGGGATTAGTTTATTACGATTGGTTGTCACCAAAAAGAAGGAGAATTGACGTTTTCCAGAATTAAACAAATATTTCAACTAAGTTACACGTGTGTGATATTAGCTGAGGTCAGCCATAATTGTATTTTTGTAACAGAGACAATTTTCATCGAATTCAGACGATGCCATTTCCTGCTAGGTTTGTTCAAAGAATAAAAAGAATAAAAAAAGTGTGAGAAAATAAAAATAAGACGAATGAATTCGTCTGTGTAAAAATATAGGCGTACATTTTAAAGAATGTTCGTCTATATTCGTTACACTCCGTTATCGCAAGAAATTTTTCCTGGGGTGCCATACGTATAACAAATAAATTTCAAATACTCTATTACACATTGAGCATTTGGATTTTTTGTTGGACGTATGGTGCAGAAATTTGTGCTTTTGTCTACATTGACAAGCACGTACGAGTGTTCATACTCGGTATTAAATTTTCCTATGAAATCGATCTCTAAATGCGAGAATGGTTTAGGATTTTTGATTTCAATATGTTTGAGGTAGCCAGCCTCTTTTGGGGAATTTTGTGGCACTTGACACTCATGACATGACAATACATATTCTGTTATTTTTTGTACCATGTTTTTAAAGAAAAACTGGTTTTTAATTTTATTTTTTGTTTTTTAATTCCGAAATGACCTCCATACAATTGATCGTAATGTAG
>WOFM01001173.1:0-14229 GCA_011428145.1 Ericerus pela
ATTCAAATTACACATTACGCTGCAGCAGAAACTACGACGACTTCGTCTGTGAGCCAGGGAAAGTGAATAAAGCAGAGTGCGAAATAAATGGGATTATTTTAATATTTATTGCTGATGCTGTACAGTTCCTGTTTTCATTGAAATTTTGTTATAAAATTTTTCGTACACCTACGTATAATAACCAATTTTTAATATTTTGTTCGGTTTTTTCGTTTGAAAATACACACTAACTAGGTACCTACCTACCTTAATATAAGTACCTACATAGATTTTACGTTAGATTTTCAAATTTTTTTGAATTTACGTGAAAAATTTACCATCAAAAGCTTCAGTTGAGGTCTAATAAATTAAAAATATCTACAAATAAATAGATTTTCATAGAAAACTACCTAATGAGTGGGTTATAATATAAGGTAGGTAGCTACTTATTCATTTTGTATGAAATCTAGAGTGTTCTGTTTTTATTATGCGCATATTAAATTCCTGTGTACTCAGTTGCGAATCACTACGATTTCAAATGATTTTCCTAATTTATAGCAAGTTTTCGTGGAAAATCTCTGCGAGAATCGTATATTAACTTGTAAAAAATGTAGGGTTTGATTTTTACTCTGCACATGTTAAATTGTTATGTACCCAGTTGCGAATCAGCACCATTTCGAATTATTTTCATAATTTTTAGTACTACAATAGGTTCTCTTGGAAAATCTCCTTCTGAATTTACGTATTCTGAAATTTCGAGCACACATAGGTATATTTATGTTTTAAGCTTCATTTTGTACTTAATTTTACATTTTTTCATCTTCCTTTCACTTTCATCACCATAATAAATGTACAAGCCGTTAATTTGTTTTAAAATTATTTCCCGATATGATATTATTTCGCCAATTATTTTCTCATATTTGATGGGCATGCACCATTACTCACACAACCATACACAGACATGAAAAAACAAAACAAATTACAGCTGTTACCTATAGATGGTATCTTTGCCAGAAAAAATCGAGGGCCAGCACAAGCCAAAGCACAGTGGAGCAGCGCTTCAGGGCTTGTTAATCTATAACATTGTGGTCTGAAAACAAAAAAGAAAAGAAAAAACCCTCAGTTGCAATAGTGTGTAAAATGGAATTGTAGGTAGATGCTACCTACACGGGGTTCATGGAACCTAAGGAGGAAGACAGTGGTTTACGTGCGGGGCAACCGAATTATTTCTCGGTACCGGTGCCAGCCGGTTTAAGTTGCCTTACCGTACACTAAGCGTACTTCCTAACTGGGGCAATCGTCCAAAGGCATGCGGTACCATATACGGACCACAGCACGTATACTGTCAGTGAGTATGTAATATTACATACTCACTTGCCTCAGTTTACCGCCTCAATGGTAAACACAGAAACGCATCTCTGTATGAGTGCATACAGACGATGTACTCTGTTTAATGTGCAATGCACAATTAGTATGGGTCGCAGACTTTGGTCTGCGACCCATCTGTCGACGCAGGGCCGAGCCCTGAGGGAGGCAAAGAGGGAAACGTCCCCACAGCCACTCCCCCCTAGTATTTTTGCACGAAAAGACTAAGTCCCGTCATACTCTAAAAGTTGGGGGGATGTTGGACTGATGATTGTCCTGTGGGATTACGTCCTCTATAAGACCTAGCTCCTCCAAAGAGGATGTCTCAGAGGGCTTGGCCTAAGGCATGGCCAGTAAAAGTCCCTGTATGATAATTGAGGATCCTCCGTTGGTTATAATTAGCACGAGATCGTGCTCCTCTCTTTTTTTTTTGTGCCGGATCCCTGGGTGGAGTTCCTGGAATTCATATTTGGAATAGAATTCCGTTGTTGGACAAAGGCTGGAGTTGGGTTTCTGTCTATGGACCGTGATTTTGGAGCGAGAAGGCTGAAGGCTCCTAGATGGGTCCACGTCCATGGGGTAATCATGGATCGTGAAGCATCCGAGGTCTCGCCGATGGGAAGGTGGCGAGGAAGAGGTTGGGTCATTTCAGCCAAGACTGAACTGACCTCAGGCCTCGGAGTGGAAGTCAGAGCGAGATTGCTCGCAAAGTGGAAAGTTGGGAAAGCATGATGTCATGCTCCCAATTGTTCTGTTCCTGCTCTTCTGCGAGGAGGGCTTCCTCATAGTCGAGCAAAGGTTCAGAAGAGTTGGTGGTAGACATTGTTCAGGATTCAGTGTCAATTAAGACAAAGTAAGAAATTTTCAAAGCGATTTTAGCACAGAAATAAATGGGTGTTCGAATTGAACAAATTTTACATGAAATTAGAATGCGATGTTGCTCGGAGCGTAATCGACAAACGAATGATTTGTGTATCGCTCTTGCTGTTTCATTTGGTACAATTTGTCGTCGAGTTTATCATAATTCATCTCAGTATAATAGATTTAGTATTTTCCCACCATTTAGAAATTCCCACGTAGAAGATTCTACGTGCAAAATTCGTTGATTTAAATTACCACGTGCTTTTATGTGGGTCAACTTATTCGAATGAATGAACTTTTATTCTTTTATATAGGTCAATGCAATAAGGAATGGTGGTGCGATATCCTTATCGCAACGTACGTTGTGGTATGTTCTGCATAAGGATGTGTGTCATTGCAGTTGCACCGTTTCTCATTGTTCATCAGCTGATTTTTGTTTTTATAAAAACGCACGTGAATTTATTTTGAATTTCACGATAGATGTTTTATTTTCGAGCTGATTTATTTTCACATTTTTCTTCTCTGCGTCTAGGTTCGAATCCTGGAAGTGGAAGATTTATTTTTAATTTTTATGACCATTTTTTGATGTTTTAATTTTGTTTAACCTTCTGCTATGTTTTGATGCAGGGGTTGATGGTGAATAAATTTATTTTGCTTTTTAAACCATTTATTTTTCTATGGTTTGGGAATTTGGTGGTTTTTGTATGAGTGAATTTTGCAATTGTGATCATGTTTGGTTTAGCTATTTTGGTGTTGAGCTAACCTTTCTGATCTACGACTCGGAATTTGTTTTTTTATAACTACCTTTAGGCCTGCCTCTTTTATTGGGCTTTATAGGCGCTTTTGGATCGTAGTAATATTTTCGTACATTGTCATCGAATTTGACAACTTTTTTGGATTTGGTTTTTAGCCGTATTTTCCAAATTTGGTTTGAGTACATCGCTATGCATTTCTTGTACTATTTCTGGCTGTGTTAGTAGCTTTTGAGTGTCGGTATTTTGTTCGACAATTTCTTGTGGATCTTTGACTATGTTATGTCAGTATCCATTTCATTTTCCTTGCAATTTTTTACATTGACTTTATCATCTGCTATTAAAATGCAGGTTTTACACGATCTATTGAGACTTTTTTCTCTTTATCGGCTATGAGTAGGGTGAACGTTTTTTCTGTTCTATCCACTACTTTATAGGGACCGGTGTAGGGTTTCTGCAAAGCCTTTTTCATCCCTTCTTCTCGTAAGAACACGTGCGTGGTTGTCGCTAAGTGTCTCGAGACATAGGTTTTAGGTTTGCCATGAGTTGCAGCTTGTTTTAAAAATTGACTTGCGTCGTCTTTTATGTTTTGTACTAATGTTTCGGGGTTAATTTCTTTGGTTTCATAGAAAAAGTCCCCTGGTAAGCGCAATTCCTCACCGAGTGCTAATTGAGCAGCTGAGTGTCCAGTATCTGTTTGCAAGGCTGATCGGAGGCCTAATAAGATGGTTGGTAGCCTATCAATCCATCTTTTGGTGTCGTGTGCCATAATTGAGGCTTTTAGAGCCCTATGCCACCTTTCCACTTTCCCGTTAGATTGTGGGTGGTAAGTGGTGGTGGACCAGTGTTTAGCACCCAAGGTCTTTACTAGCTCGTTGAATATTTGGCTTTTGAATTGTCAACCTTGGTCTGTAGTTATGCTTTGGGGGACACCGTATCTAGCAATCCACGTTGAATATATTTCTGCAGCCACTGTTGGGGCTGACATTTCAGTGAGTGGAATTGCTTCGGCCCAGCGAGTAGCTCGGTCTATAATGGTCAGCAGATACTTGTAGCCACGAGAAGGTGGTAAAGGACCAACTAAGTCTACGTGAATGTGTTTGAATCTGTCAGTATGTCTGAATTTCCCAAGTTTCAATTTCGTGTGTCTGCCAATTTTAGATTTCTGGCAATTTAGACAAGCACGGGCCCAGTTGTTGCAATCTTTTTTATATTGGGCCATACAAATCTCGAGGTCATTAATTTAGTCGTACTCCTAGGTCCAGTGTGCGATAAGTTATGAACACTGTCGAATGCCATTTTCCTATATTTTTGTGGAATATAGGGTCGTTCTTGACCTTGGGACACATCACATGTTAACATGATTTTTGTGCCAGGGAGTCTTTTTTGTCTCAGTTGTAGACTTGATTTGTCTGAAGATATCAATTTTAATAATTCTTCATCCCCTAGCTGTTCAATGGCTATTTCAGCATAGGGCAACTGAGATGGCACTGAGACAGATTCCATTCGGCTCAGAGCATCAGCGGGTGTATTTAATTCCCCTTTTATATACCTGATGTCTGTTGTAAATTGGCCTATGAATTCTAAGTGTCTCATTTGCCTTGGCGATGCATGTTCTGCTCTCTGCTGGAATGCATGTGTGATAGGTAGGTGGTCTGTATACACAGTAAAAGTTCTACCTTCTACATTATGCCTAAAGTGCCTGATTGCAGCATTTATCGCCAATAGCTCCCTGTCGTACGTACTATAATTTTTCTCAGCCTTAGATAGTTTCCTCGAGAAGAATGCTAAGGGCTGGTTTTGATCATTATCAATTTGGTACAATGTTGCACCAATTGCAAAGTCTGACGCGTCTGTTGCTATGCATAATGGCAGACTGTCATCTGGGTGAGCTAATAATGTCGCGTTAGCCAGCATATTTTTGACATTGTCAAATGCTAAGTTGGCTTCTTCTGTCCATATGACAGGAGTTTTGTCGCGTTTTTTATTTGTTTTTATCAAATCGAATAATTTGCCTTGTTCGGCCGCTGTGTTTTTTATGCAACGTCGATAGAAATTTGTCATCCCTAAAAATCGTCTTAATTCAGCGACTGTTTTTGGTTTAGGGAAGTTTATTATTGGCTCAACCCGGACTTTTTGAGGGGCAATTCCAGCAGAAGTAATGTTGTACCCGAGAAAATCAATATTTGGTTTTGCATATTCGCATTTACCGGGATTGATAGTTAAACCGGCAGCGTGCAGACGCTGTAATACGGTTCTCACTTTCTTCTCGTGCACTTCAATGCCTCCACTGGAGCATATGCAGATATCATCTATGTATGCATAGGCATATGGTATGTCTCTCAATACACCATTTATAAATCGCTGGAATGTCTGTGCAGAATTTCTTAATCCAAATGGCATTCGAAGATATTCGAAGAGGCCGAATGGAGTTATTAGTGCCGTTTTTTCAATATGGTTTTTAGCCATAGGTATCTGGTGGAAAGCCCAATTAATATCAATTTTGGTAAATAGATCTTTTCCTTTCATGTTTATATTAAATCCATGATATTAGGAACTGGATATCTATCTGGTTTTGTTTGAGCATTTAGGCGTCTGTAGTCACCTACTACTCGCCATTTTCCACCTGGCTTAGGGATGATATGAATGGGTGAGCTCCATGAGCTATTTGAGGGTCTACAAACTCCTTCTTTTACCATTCTATCGAATGCATCCTTAGCCACTTTTAATCTATCTGGAGCTAAGCGTCTTGCTTTTGCTACACAGGGTTGTCCTACAGTTTCTATTATATGAACTGTGTCATGTTTATATGTAGGATTTGGATTAAAAGTTGGTTCGGTGATACCAGGAAAATCTGTCAATATATTGACAAATTTATCATTTGATTGCGTGCACGCATTAATTATATTAATTATTTGATAATTTTTAGTTTTTCCTTTTATGTGTTCACCGGTTGTGGAGTCTATTAATTGTTTATTTTTAAGATCAATCAATAGTCCATAATAGGCTAAGAAATCTGCTCCTAATATAGGGTATTTGACATCAGCTATGGTGAAAGTCCATTTACTGGGAGATTTTTTGATGTCTCTAACCTTATCCAATTCAGAGAGCAATTCCTTTTTCTTTTGCTCATCTTTGATCATCCTTTCGGCATAGAATTGGCAGGTTATTTGCAAGTCCCGGCATTTCTTCTTCCATTTATTATGGTGGAAGCAATAGTCTTCACGCCAATTTGGACTTTTTTATTTGGGTCTAGATTAGCCTTGCGGTGTTGTTTTTTTCTGCTATTCGGTGGTCATGAGATCTAGAGTCTCAGTCCATAATAGGCTAAGAAATCTGCTCCTAATATAGGGTATTTGACATCATCAGCTATGGTGAAAGTCATTTCATTGGTTTGTTAAAACTTATATTTACTTTGCATTTTTTAATTCCATATGCAAGAAATATGGTTGTCTACTGCATTTACTTGGGATTTTGGAGTGTTATTCTTATGCTTGATCTTGGCTGGCAGTATGCTTATATCTGCGCCTGAGTCAGCAAGAAATTCCCTCCTTTTTGACCTGTCCTGTATGAACAGGTGGCAAGAGTAGTTATCTGAGGGGTTGGTTGCCACTGAAATGACCCCTCTCTCTAGTTTGACTTATTGGGAGATTTTTGATTGTCTCTAACCTTATCCAATTCCGTGAGCAATTCCTTTTTCTTTTGCTCGTCTTTGATCATCCTTTCGGCATAGAATCGGCAGGTTATTTTACAAGTCCTGGCATTTTCTCCCCATTTGTTATGGTGGAAGCAATAGTCTTCTCGCCAATTTGGATTTTTATATTTGGGTCTAGATTTAGACCTTGGTAATGTTCTGCCAGGGCTGTTTTTTCTGCTATTATTACTGCAGTCGCGAGATCTAGAGTCTCATTCTCCCAATTTCGGTTTTTGGAACGGCTGTTACAATTTCCACTGCTGTTGGTGTTTTTGTGTTCCATTTTCAAAGCAGCTATTTCGGCTCCAAGTTCCACTATTTCGGATTTTTCCGCTGAAATGGCACTGATTGTAGTTTTACCTGTGTATTACAGTGCCTGTTCAGCAGCTTTGGCCAAATTTATCAATGCCTCATCACTGGTAGCATTGGTGAGATTTAAAGCTCCAAGTGATTGCACAACTGATGTAGGTAGTTGTTGGCAAAATCGGTCAGCTATTACTAAGGGTGATACATGGTTATCCCCTTTTTTCATAAGTTTTGCCATGAATACTGTGGGCTTGTCATCTCCGATGGACATGCCTCTCATCAGTTCTCCAATTTCCTCTCGAGTGGTTATGCCAAATGCAGTTCTTATTTTATTCTGGAACCAACTGTACGAATCTTCTCCTTGTCAGGACATTCCATGATGTCTGGACAAGCTTTTATGATTTGTAGGCATATTTCCACACAATTGTTTGTATCTGTGCTCTCAAGGAATCTCCTCGAGTCGGAAACAGCTGGTCATTTGTATAAACCAGGTTTCTACGTCCTTTTTGAGAAACTCTGGTAGTTGGATCCGTTTTTTGAGTGTATTTTTGTCTTTTTCTTCGACCTTCTTTTTGTCGTACTCCGATATTGCCTTGGCTACGATCTCCTTCATATATTGATCAAACAGCTCTTTTTCTATCTGAGCCTGTTTCTCAGCCAGTAACCTACGTTCTTTTTCCTCTGGATTTTTAGTCAAAGTTCCAGGCATTTTAGTTTCGTCATTTTTCAGCATTATTTTTCATATTATTTTTCCATTTCTTAATTTTTGGAAATCCAGCTTAGCCAAATTTGTAGCAGAAATTATTGTAGGACTATTTCCTATCTAGCAAATGTATATGCGTGTTCTACCGAGATTTCGTTGACCCGTCCGGTTATGGGGCAACGTTTTTTTGGTATTGGGTGGTAAATTTCCCACTCCATAGTCGACTAATAGTCACCTAAGTCACATCAGCTATTTCTAGCCAATGAAAAAGTCGCGTCTAAGCCGCACTTATCAACAGAGCAATTACTCGCTTATCAAGCCTTTTCTTGCCTGAACCACTGTAGCAACGTCAAGGTCACCACTGTGGCTTGTTTGGTGTAGGTAGATGCTACCTACACAGGGTTCATGGAACTTAAGGAGGAAAACAGTGGTTTACGTGTGGGGCGACCAAATTATTTCTCGGTACTGGTAGCCAGCTGGTTTAAGTTGCCTTACCGTACACTAAGCGTACTTCCTAACTGGGGCAATTGTCCAAAGGCGATGTGGTACCATATACGGACCGCAGCACGTATACTGTCAGTGAGTATGTAAGTATTACATACTCACTTGCCTCAGTTTACCGCCTCAACGGTAAACACAGAAACGCATCGTCTGTATGAGTGCATACAGACAATGTACTCTGTTTAATGTGCAATGCACAATTAGTATGGGTTGCGGACTTTGGTCTGCAACCCATCTGTCGACGCAGGGCCGAGCCCTGAGTGAGGCAAAGAGGGAAACGTCCCCACAGGAATAAAATTAACATAGCTACACATAATACCATAATTTGGATTCAGATTACATTAATTAAATCGCTCAAATATCTACCTGCACCAAAATTTTTTGTTCTTTTGAAGAAGTCATAACACTTCAAAAGTTTGACCCAGATAAGTTATCAGCTGATCTTAAACTCCGACTGTCAAGGCATTTTTTCCTATTTTTTTTCTAAATCAGGCCTATATACCTCAACATTACGAGCTTTCATTAAGAGAGGTGGATGTTTTTCACTTAGTTGTTGGTACATCATATTATAGGCAGGTACCCACTAAAAGTTTAATGATTCTAAAAATTCATGATTAAATTACTGAATTATTGAGAAAAATGTTCACTTTTGATGCTATAGGTAGGTAACTACTAATTTCTTAAACTTTAAATTGATAAGACAAGTTGAAGATATTATACAGAAGCATCTAAATATCACTCAGGACTCGGGTTTTACTAGGTATATTGTAATTGGTTGATTTTACGTATTTTTTGGTTAATATAGTAATTTAAATACGATCATGTTCATATTTGGTGTGGCGCCCCTCCTGTAATCTATAAATTCAATGCTGAGTTTAGTGGTTTAAATCATAATAACAGATTACTTTTTTTTTTGGTTTCTTTTCATGAGTTTATTTTTACGATGTTTTTGAGGGTATTTATGTATGTTGATTAGCTGGTGGGTATAAAATCAACTTCACGTGAGAAATACAAAGAAACAGAAGAAATGCCCAATCACAAAACTGTAAACAAGAGTCCCGATCTCGACTAAGATTTAGACGCTTATTATTATGACAAGCCTGTAATATGTATACACATGGAGGTGTAGTTATCAAAACTGTAGTTCATCTAGGTACCTTCAGCATAGTCTGTTCTACTATCATTCAAAGAATAAGAACCTAACTGAAAAAATTCACAGGTTTCACACTTGGTAAGAATGAGATGAGGGCATTGAAAATGAATAAAAATTTTAAATATTAAAGCGTTGTTCATTACTTTCACATCCATATTCACTCTATCAACGAAGAATCAATGTTACCACCTCCACTTTATTTTTGATTACCATTTTCTCACTTCAGTTTTTTATCGTCGTTATCTACCCTTTTTCTTACTCTTCACGCATAAAAGATTGGTAAAAATCTGGTGGCAAACACTTTTAAAAATCTACTCCAGATAGAAGTATTTTCAATGCTAAAATTATTGGATGTGAGCTGGAACTGGAGAGATTTATTTTTACCAAGTACGATTTTTGTTGTAGGTACTTACTGATACCTAATTACCTACCAATCAACTCCACAAATAGCAATTCTTTGTAGTATAAGTAATATATAATTCTTCATAAATGTGTAAAATAGTGCCTTGATCAACTAAAAGACATACTTGTAACGTATAATTTATTTTCAAATATAACGAACATATGTGCTAATACAGTCCCGAATACAAAAAATTCAGGTATATGTCGATAATCAAAACATCTCACAACTCTTCATAAACAACCAAAAATCATCCGTATTTAATTTTATGAACATAGATATTTGTCTTCATATTCATACCTAATTGTGCTTGTCCCTTGATTATATCGCGAGTTAGAACATCCCTATAATAACAAATTCCAACCTCACTTAGCCTATCCATCATGCTTACATACCCTGAGTGGGTATATAAACCTTCGATACGAAGGAACTGATATTCATTCCAATCTGGTTCTAGTTTGGATAAAGAAATAGTTCTAAGGGTTGAAATCACAATCTTAAAATAGTATTTAAATATTGTTGTATGTACTAATGTGCACGAATTATTATTTTATTAAAAGTGTTTAACGTACTCTTTGTGTTTGAAATATTATTATAGTCTCTCAACAAGTTAAGGTCCACAATAGTTCGTGGATAATAATTATAATATCATAGAGAAATTAATGCTTTTCCAGTGTTAATTATCTCGTGTATGGTGTAATACCAAAGTGGTCAAAACCATAAACAATACAACCTTGTTTGGCCGTTATAATGCTCATCAATGCCCAGTTAAGCTGAACCTATTGACCTGAAATTGTATTTTTAACATGTTTAAGTGCTCAATAAAAGAGGGTTTTCTGAAATTTCACTCCAGTGGGGGTCAAATTTGATCAAATGTATTTGTACAGATTTGTCAATATCTTATGACCCAATAAGATATTCAACAGGTTTTTTGTTTAAAAAAATCATTAATAATATTATTATTTTTTTTGAATTTTGCAAAACTCCACCCCTAAGAGGTTTAAATGGGTTTTTATGTATTTATCAATACCATAAGGAACAATCTCCATTTATCTATTTTGTGTTAGGTTGCAGGTGGGAAAGAACGGTCGAGAAGATATGGACTCCTTCTAACGATCCAGCTATCTACCCCCTTAGTAGCCTCATGTTTTCACATTTCCGATTCAAAATGGCGGTGTGCTTGGATTAGTCTATTTGACGCTTGGGCACATAATTGAAGAATTCGTGTTGGGAACCATTGATCATTAGATCCTTTGTAAACCTCTTCCAACAACACCATCAAATCTCCCCATGTTTGGTATTATTATACAGCCTTGATGCTGAAGCCACAGATGAATTCTAGTGAAATTGAATGCGACAAAAAATGTGAGTCCATCCAATAAATCAGAATAGACTTGTTTTAGGCATTTTTTACACTCTTTTTGTTGAATTAGGAAAAGATGGCACCAAATTTTTCAATTACTTTCGTATGACAGTAACCTCATTTGATGAGTATCTATTTCAAATTTCTGCATTTTATATGAATTTAAATTCTCCAGAAAAACGCAACGAACAATATTTTTCTCGACAACTTTTCAAGAAATGGCCAATGTCAAATAAAAATCGGAGCTTGTGTGAACGCACTCATTTAAAATCATCAATTTAGTTGCTTTTTTCGTAGGATAACCGATAAGTTTCATGTCGAGGAGTTGAACAATGTTTCAACGACAATTTTTATCATCTGGACGATAATCTGAATCGGGCAACGTGTGTGAAAACCACCATTTATTTTATAGTATGTAGATATCGGACAAACGATATCGATCCGATTTATCGGAAAAGTGTGAAACGCCTCTAAGAAGGTAAATTTGTAGAGCATAGCCAAAGTTAACATACTTTGAAGTAATAATCAACAACGAAATGCGATCTCCTACAGTCTGCTTAAACACATTTTGTGTTATGTACACGCGTAAAATGTGAAGAATAGGTACGTAGAATATTTTGTAGAATAATTCGACGGAACGAAATTTTCCTCTGCCATAAAAACTATCAGCATTAAAAATGTTTTTCATACCTACGTAATATAGGCTATTCTACATCCAATTATTTACACCTTAGATAAAAATACACAATCACCGCCTTCAAGTTGCTTTTTTCTACACATTTCTAGATGTGGTTTGTAAGGCCCTCGACAAATTTCCATAACATTTTTAATTTTTTTTTTTTTTTTTTTTTTTTTTTGAAATATAATTTAATACTTTTGAGTTTTGATCAATTTGATGAACATTCCAGCGACTAAGATAATAAAAAATAACTTTCATAGCATTTTACCTTCGAAAAAAGTTTAAAAAAAAAAAAATCAAAAATGTAAAACAAAATCAAAGGATTGTTGGACTATTTCTCTTTCTCATTCTGGGCAGCCGACATGATGAGATGTTTTAAAATACAGTTTTGTTCTCTTAGGATATAGTATCCCATATGATTTCACAAACGGTTAACGTCTAATGAATTTGAAAATTCGACGTTTTTGCTTTGTCTGTTAATGTTTGCTTTTCTTTAGTGAACTACTTTTCGGCTCAGAAATATTCCATTGTAATTAAATTTTAACAAATGTTAGTGTTTGTATCTGTAATTACTTATTGCTGCGTTGATTAATGCGCGCAGTAACGTGAATGACAATTTGAGTACCTAAGTGAACAGTTCTAACCATAACAAAGACTGGGTTACATATTCGAAAATATTTTGGAAATATTAGAAAAATGTGCGTCCGATTTTTTCCACCTTTGGTCATTTTATTGTCTATTAATGTGGTGGTGAGTATGAATTTGTGTCATTTTCCTCGTATATCTTCACGTTATAGGCGTGGATTAGTAGAATTAGACCATTTGAGGCTATTTTTCATGTGCGACATTTTTGCAACTCTGTTTAAAATGTTTGTATACTCTATAGATAGAGGTAATGTAGGTAGGTAGGTAGGTGGGTAGAACCTATAACTTATTGTAAAGATCAAACGAATATTCTGCTGTGAAGTATTGTTTTGCGAAAGTTCAAGTTTTAAATGATAAGTAAAGAGGTTCTCAAAGAGTGAGAGAAGGTATTTTGAGAAAACATTTATTTTTACGAAATTTTTTTAGTTTCGTTGTTTTTCTAAAAAAATAATGAAAATATAAAGTGCCTGCTCATCGGTGCCAATAAGTAGGTGATTATAATATTAAGGCTCACTTTTCGGCTAGATGGCATTCTTGAAAATTTTACATTCAAATCAGTGGGGTAACTAAGAAGTGGCTGAGGAAGGTTGTGGCCACCTCAAAAATTGTGCGGTCATCACAAGAAAAAAAAAATCTAACAAAAATTTAAAAAAGGTGTAACAACTGAGGGGCGAAAATTATTTTAATTTAATTTGTACTTTTAATCCAAGAATAAGAAACTAAAATGTTATAAGGATAAGTCTAATGAATCAGTGAATGTTTTTCATTGTCCCTTCAAAAAAGCAAAAAAAAAAAACTTACTATGCCAATGTTTCAAATCCCAAATGGTTAATCATACTCCTTTTACATTTGTGTAACTTTTACGTATTATGGTTCTTCATAGATCAATCGTTTGCCATTTTTTCTGCATTTTTGGGATTTTTTATAGAATTTGTAATTTTTTCAATGAGAAAAATTCAACGAACCATCATAATTTTTACATAATATAATGTAGTTATCCAATCATTAAACTTTCATATGATATAAAATGACTTTGGTTCTTTGGGTCCTTTTACGCGGAAAAAAAACAAAAAAACAAAAAAACAAAAAAACAAATTAACTTATGAATTTTGAGAAATGGCATTCGCTGACTCTTATTCCGGCATGTAGTTCGGGCTTTTGGTCTATTGACGTCATTTCTCGAATAAAAGTTAAATACAAGTTCAAAGTTTGCCGAGATGCTTATAAATGTTGCTGGAGGATGTTCTTTAGTAGTGATACAGGAGACGAAAATGACATAGATTAAGTATAGTATTCTGCCTGTAGAATCTAGAATAAACCAAAAAGAGACTTTCTATACGCCGAACGTCAATATTCTAGGAGAAATTTCTTGAATTTGTTCCGTATTGGTAGGGTTTCTGAAAAG
Source organism: Ericerus pela (assembly GCA_011428145.1). Lineage (NCBI taxonomy): Eukaryota > Metazoa > Arthropoda > Insecta > Hemiptera > Coccidae > Ericerus > Ericerus pela. Next base: position 13,807 of record WOFM01001173.1, read on the forward strand.
AAAAAAAAAAAAAAAAAAGCCCAATCAGCCAATTACAACCAAAACTGGAAACAAGTTCTTCGACTATTGATAGTACCTATTAATCATAAGTAAAGTTAATAGTGATTGTCTTAAATTTCGTAGCCATTAATAGAAAATTACGTTAGTTATATTTATTTTAGGTCCATATCCCTGGCACTCGAAATGCTTCGATTTTTGAAAAATTGGGCTCATTGAATTGTTTTTTAATTGTACCGAAATGTTCGGCCAACAAAATATTTTGTACCGCTTTCTTTTCTGGGATACTTGAAAAAATTCGTTGGATGGTAGGGAAGATAGTAGCTCTCCAGTTAATCCGATTTCAAAAAAATTGAGCTTAATAAATTAACCTGAAAATATACCGGACTATTCGATGGATGCATTCACCAACTGATCGTCTGAAAT
>WOFM01001175.1:0-23476 GCA_011428145.1 Ericerus pela
TTAGTACATAAGCAGTTCTTAGTATGTAGGAAGTTTTGTTTGTAGGCAGTCCTTAGTATGTAAGCAGTCCTTACTATGTCAGCAGTACTTAGTACATAAGTCCTTATACGTAGGCAGTCCTTAGTACATAAGCAGTCCTTATTACGTAGGCAGTCCTTAGTACATAAGCAGTCCTATTACGTAGGCAGTCCTTAGTATGTGAGCAGTCTTTAGTATGTAGGCAGTCCTTAGTACAAGGCAGTCCTTAGTATGTAAGAAGTCCTTAGTTTAGGCACTCCTTATTATGTGAGCAGTCCTTAGTACATAAGCAGTCCTTAGTACTTAAGCAGTCCTTAGTACGTAAGTAGTACTTAGTACATAAGCAGTCCTTAGTACATAAGCAGTCTTTAATACATAAGCGATCATTAGTACATAAGCAGTCATTAGTACTTAAGCAGTCCTTGGTACGTAGGCAGTCCTTAGTATGTAGGCATCCCTTAGTAGGCAGTCCTTATATGTAAGCAGTCCTAATTACATAAGCGTTCTTAGTACATAAGCAGTCTTAGTATATAGGCAGTCCTTAGTATGTCAGAAGTCCTTAGTACATAAGCAGACTTTAGTACATAGGTAGTCCTTAGTATGTAGGCAGTCCTTAGTACATAAGCAGTCCTTAGTACATAATCAGTCCTTAGTACATAGGCAGTCCTTAATACGTAAGCAGTCCTTAGTATATAAGCAGCCCTTAGTATGTCAGCAGTCCTAGTAGTACATAAGCAGTTCTTAGTATGTAGGAAGTTTTTAGTTTGTAGGCAGTCCTTAGTATGTAAGCAGTCCTTACTATGTCAGCAGTCCTTAGTACATAAGCAGTCCTTAGTATGTTGGCAGTCCTTAGTACGTAAGCAGTCCTTAGTACGTAGGTAGTCCTAAGTATGTCCACAGTCCTTAGAACATCAGCATTCCTTAGTACTTAGCAGTCCTTAGTACTTAAGCAGTCCTTAGTATAGGCAGGCTTTAGTACGTAGGCAGTACTTAGTACAGAGGCAGTCTTAGTACTAGGCAGTCCTTAGTACATAGGCAGTCCTTAGTACGTAAGCAGTCCTTAGTACGTAAAGAGTCCTTAGTATGTAGGCAGTCCTTAGTTAATTAGGAGTCCTTAGTACTAGGCAGTTTCTTAGTAATAGTCAGTCCTTAGTACAAAAGCAGTCCTTAGTACGTAAACAGTCCTAGACGTAGGCAGTCCTTTATACGTAAGCAGTCCTTAGTACATTGGCAGTCCTTAGTACATAGGCAGTCCTTAGTACGTGGGCAGTCCTTAGTACTTAAGCAGTCCTTAGAATGTAAGCAGTCCTTAGTATGTGAGCAGTCCTTAGTATGTAGGCAGTCCTTAGTACATAGGCAGTCCTTAGTATGTAAAAGTCCTTAGTTTGTAGGCACTCCTTATTATGTGAGCAGTCCTTAGTACATAAGCAGTCCTTAGTACATAAGCAGTCCTTAGTACTTAAGCAGTCCTTAGTACATAAGCAGTACTTAGTACATAAGCATACTTAGTACATAAGCAGTCTTTAATACATAAGCAGTCATTAGTAACATAAGCAGTCATTAGTACTTAAGCAGTCCTTGGTACGTAGGCAGTCCTTAGTACGTAGGCAGTCCTTAGTACATAAGCAGTCCTTAGTAATAAGCAGTCCTTAGAACATAGGCAGTTCTTAGTACGTAAACAGTCCTTAGTATATCAGCAGCCTTTAGTACATAAGCAGTCCTTAGTACGTAAGCATCCTTAGTATGTCAGCAGTCCTTAGTACATAAGCAGTCCTTAGTATGTAGGCAGTCCTTAGTAGTAAGCAGTCCTTAGTATGGCGGCAGTGCTTAGTACAAAAGCAGTCATTAGTACTTTGGCAGTCCTTAGTACTTAAGCAGTCCTTAGTACATAGGCAGTCCTTAGTACCTAAGCAGTCCTTAGTACATAGGCACTCCTTAGTACGTAAGCAGTCTTAGTACATAGGCAGTCCTTGGTATGTAGGCAGTCCTGAGTATGTTGGCAGTCCTTGGTACGTAGGCAGCCCTTAGTATGTCAGCAGTCCTTGGTCTGTAGGCAATCCTTAGTACGTAAGCAGTCCTTAGTATATAAGCAGCCTTAGTATGTCAGCAGTCCTTAGTACGTAAGCAGTCTTAGTATGTAGGAAGTTTTAGTTTGTAGGCAGTCCTTAGTATGTAAGCAGTCCTTAGTACATAAGCAGTTCTTAGTACATAAGCAGTCCTTAGTATGTAGGCAGTCCTTAGTATGTCAGAAGTCCTTAGTACATAAGCAGACTTTAGTACATAGGCAGTCCTTAGTATGTAGGGCAGTCCTTAGTACGTAAGCAGTCCTTAGTACATAATCAGTCCTTAGTACATAGGCAGTCCTTAATATGTAAGCAGTCCTTAGTATGTCAGCAGTCCTTAGTATGTAGGCAGTCCTTAGTATGTAGGCAGTCCTTAGTACGTAGGCAGTCCTTAGTATGTTGGCAGTCCTTAGTACGTAAGCAGTCCTTAGTACGTAGGCAGTCCTAAGTATGTCCACAGTCTTAGAACATCAGCATTCCTTAGTACTTTGGCAGTCCTTAGTACTCAAGCAGTCCTTAGTATGTAGGCAGGCTTTAGTACGTAGGCAGTCCTTAGTACAGAGGCAGTCTTTAGTACGTAGGCAGTCCTTAGTACGTAGGCAGTCCTTAGTACGTAAGCAGTCCTTAGTACGTAAACAGTCCTTAGTATGTAGGCAGTCCTTAGTTAATTAGGAGTCCTTAGTACGTAGGCAGTTCTTAGTACATAGTCAGTCCTTGGTACAAAAGCAGTCCTTAGTACGTAAACAGTCCTTAGTACGTAGGCAGTCCTTTATACGTAAGCAGTCCTTAGTACATTGGCAGTCCTTAGTACGTAGGCAGTCCTTAGTACGTGGCAGTCCTTAGTACTTAAGCAGTCCTTAGAATGTAAGCAGTCCTTAGTATGTGAGCAGTCCTTAGTATGTAGGCAGTCCTTAGTACATAGGCAGTCCTTAGTATGTAAGAAGTCCTTAGTTTGTAGGCACTCCTTATTATGTGAGCAGTCCTTAGTACATAAGCAGTCCTTAGTACATAAGCAGTCCTTAGTACTTAAGCAGTCCTTAGTACGTAAGCAGTACTTAGTACATAAGCAGTCCTTAGTACATAATCAGTCTTTAATACATAAGCAGTCATTAGTACATAAGCAGTCATTAGTACTTAAGCAGTCCTTGGTACGTAGGCAGTTCTTAGTACGTAAACAGTCCTTAGTATATCAGCAGCCTTTAGTACATAAGCAGTTCTTAGTACGTAAGCATTCCTTAGTATGTCAGCAGTCCTTAGTACATAAGCAGTCCTTAGTATGTAGGCAGTCCTTAGTAAGTAAGCAGTCCTTAGTATGGCGGCAGTCCTTAGTACAAAAGCAGTCATTAGTACTTTGGCAGTCCTTAGTACTTAAGCAGTCCTTAGTACATAGGCAGTCCTAGTACCTAAGCAGTCCTTAGTAAATAGGCACTCCTTAGTACGTAAGCAGTCTTTAGTACATAGGCAGTCCTTGGTATGTAGGCAGTCCTTAGTATGTTGGCAGTCCTTGGTACGTAGGCAGCCCTTAGTATGTCAGCAGTCCTTGGTCTGTAGGCAATCCTTAGTACGTAAGGCAGTCCTTAGTATATAAGCAGCCCTTAGTATGTCAGCAGTCCTTAGTACGTAAGCAGTTCTTAGTATGTAGGAAGTTTTTAGTTTGTAGGCAGTCCTTAGTATGTAAGCAGTCCTTAGTACATAAGCAGTTCTTAGTACATAAGCAGTCCTTAGTATGTAGGCTGTCCTTAGTATGTCAGAAGTCCTTAGTACATAAGCAGACTTTAGTACATAGGCAGTCCTTAGTACAGAGGCAGTCTTTAGTACGTAGGCAGTCCTTAGTACATAGGCAGTCCTTAGTACGTAAGCAGTCCTTAGTACGTAAAGAGTCCTTAGTATGTAGGCAGTCCTTAGTTAATTAGGAGTCCTTAGTACGTAGGCAGTTCTTAGTACATAGTCAGTCCTTAGTACAAAAGCAGTCCTTAGTACGTAAACAGTCCTTAGTACGTAGGCAGTCCTTTATACGTAAGCAGTCCTTAGTACATTGGCAGTCCTTAGTACATAGGCAGTCCTTAGTACGTGGGCAGTCCTTAGTACTTAAGCAGTCCTTAGAATGTAAGCAGTCCTTAGTATGTGAGCAGTCCTTAGTATGTAGGCAGTCCTTAGTACATAGGCAGTCCTTAGTATGTAAGAAGTCCTTAGTTTGTAGGCACTCCTTATTATGTGAGCAGTCCTTAGTACATAAGCAGTCCTTAGTACATAAGCAGTCCTTAGTACTTAAGCAGTCCTTAGTACATAAGCAGTACTTAGTACATAAGCAGTACTTAGTACATAAGCAGTCTTTAATACATAAGCAGTCATTAGTACATAAGCAGTCATTAGTACTTAAGCAGTCCTTGGTACGTAGGCAGTCCTTAGTACGTAGGCAGTCCTTAGTACATAGCAGTCCTTAGTACATAAGCAGTCCTTAGAACATAGGCAGTTCTTAGTACGTAAACAGTCCTTAGTATATCAGCAGCCTTTAGTACATAAGCAGTTCTTAGTACGTAAGCATTCCTTAGTATGTCAGCAGTCCTTAGTACATAAGCAGTCCTTAGTATGTAGGCAAGTCCTTAGTAAGTAAGCAGTCCTTAGTATGGCGGCAGTCCTTAGTACAAAAGCAGTCATTAGTACTTTGGCAGTCCTTAGTACTTAAGCAGTCCTTAGTACATAGGCAGTCCTTAGTACCTAAGCAGTCCTTAGTACATAGGCACTCCTTAGTACGTAAGCAGTCTTTAGTACATAGGCAGTCCTTGGTATGTAGGCAGTCCTTAGTATGTTGGCAGTCCTTGGTACGTAGGCAGCCCTTAGTATGTCAGCAGTCCTTGGTCTGTAGGCAATCCTTAGTACGTAAGCAGTCCTTAGTATATAAGCAGCCCTTAGTATGTCAGCAGTCCTTAGTACGTAAGCAGTTCTTAGTATGTAGGAAGTTTTTAGTTTGTAGGCAGTCCTTAGTATGTAAGCAGTTCTTAGTACATAAGCAGTTCTTAGTACATAAGCAGTCCTTAGTATGTAGGCTGTCCTTAGTATGTCAGAAGTCCTTAGTACATAAGCAGACTTTAGTACATAGGCAGTCATTAGTATGTAGGCAGTCCTTAGTACGTAAGCAGTCCTTAGTACATAATCAGTCCTTAACATAGGCAGTCCTTAATATGTAAGCAGTCCTTAGTATGTCAGCAGTCCTTAGTATGTAGGCAGTCCTTAGTATGTAGGCAGTCCTTAGTACGTAGGCAGTCCTTAGTATGTTGGCAGTCCTTAGTACGTAAGCAGTCCTTAGTACGTAGTCAGTCCTAAGTATGTCCACAGTCCTTAGAACATCAGCATTCCTTAGTACTTTGGCAGTCCTTAGTACTCAAGCAGTCCTTAGTATGTAGGCAGGCTTTAGTACGTAGGCAGTCCTTAGTACAGAGGCAGTCTTTAGTACGTAGGCAGTCCTTAGTACGTAGGCAGTCCTTAGTACGTAAGCAGTCCTTAGTACGTAAACAGTCCTTAGTATGTAGGCAGTCCTTAGTTAATTAGGAGTCCTTAGTACGTAGGCAGTTCTTAGTACATAGTAAGTCCTTAGTACAAAAGCAGTCCTTAGTATGTAAACAGTCCTTAGTACGTAGGCAGTCCTTTATACGTAAGCAGTCCTTAGTACATTGGCAGTCCTTAGTACGTAGGCAGTCCTTAGTACGTAGGCAGTCCTTAGTACGTAGGCAGTCCTTAGTACTTAAGCAGTCCTTAGAATGTAAGCATTCCTTAGTATGTGAGCAGTCCTTAGTATGTAGGCAGTCCTTAGTATGTAAGAAGTCCTTAGTTTGTAGGCACTCCTTATTATGTGAGCAGTCCTTAGTACATAAGCAGTCCTTAGTACTTAAGCAGTCCTTAGTACGTAAGCAGTACTTAGTACATAAGCAGTCCTTAGTACATAAGCAGTCTTTAATACATAAGCGATCATTAGTACATAAGCAGTCATTAGTACTTAAGCAGTCCTTGGTACGTAGGCAGTCCTTAGTACGTAGGCAGTCCTTAGTACGTAGGCAGTTTTAGTATGTAAGCAGTCCTTAGTACATAAGCAGTTCTTAGTACATAAGCAGTCCTTAGTATGTAGGCAGTCCTTAGTATGTCAGAAGTCCTTAGTACATAAGCAGACTTTAGTACATAGGCAGTCCTTAGTATGTAGGCAGTCCTTAGTACATAAGCAGTCCTTAGTACATAATCAGTCCTTAGTACATAAGCAGTCCTTAATACGTAAGCAGTCCTTAGTATGTCAGCAGTCCTTAGTATGTAGGCAGTTCTTAGTACATAGTCAGTCCTTAGTACAAAAGCAGTCCTTAGTACGTAAACAGTCCTTAGTACGAAGGCAGTCCTTTATACGTAAGCAGTCCTTAGTACATTGGCAGTCCTTAGTACTTAGGCAGTCCTTAGTACGTAGGCAGTAATTAGTACTTAAGCAGTCCTTAGAATGTAAGAAGTCCTTAGTTTGTAGGCACTCCTTATTATGTGAGCAGTCCTTAGTACATAAGCAGTCCTTAGTACTTAAGCAGTCCTTAGTACATAAGCAGTACTTAGTACATAAGCAGTCCTTAGTACATAAGCAGTTCTTAGTACGTAAGCATTCCTTAGTATGTCAGCAGTCCTTAGTTCATAAGCAGTCCTTAGTATGTAGGCAGTCAGTATGTAGGCAGTCCGTAGTAAGTAAGCAGTCCTTAGTATGTCGGCAGTCCTTAGTACAAAAGCAGTCATTAGTACTTTGGCAGTCCTTAGTACTTAAGCAGTCCTTAGTACATAGGCAGTCCTTAGTACCTAAGCAGTGCTTAGTACATAGGCACTCCTTAGTACGTAAGCAGTCTTTAGTACATAGGCAGTCCTTGGTATGTAGGCAGTCCTTAGTATGTTGGCAGTCCTTGGTACATAGGCAGCCCTTAGTATGTCAGCAGTCCTTGGTCTGTAGGCAATCCTTAGTACGTAAGCAGTCCTTAGTATATAAGCAGCCCTTAGTATGTCAGCAGTCCTTAGTACATAAGCAGTTCTTAGTATGTAGGAAGTTTTAGTTTGTAGGCAGTCCTTAGTATGTAAGCAGTCCTTACTATGTCAGCAGTCCTTAGTACATAAGCAGTCCTTAGTACGTAGGCAGTTTTTAGTATGTAAGCACTCCTTAGTACGTAAGCAGTCTTTAGTACATAGGCAGTCCTTGGTATGTAGGCAGTCCTTAGTATGTTGGCAGTCCTTCGTACATAGGCAGCCCTTAGTATGTCAGCAGTCCTTGGTCTGTAGGCAATCCTTAGTACGTAAGCAGTCCTTAGTATATAATGCAGCCCTTAGTATGTCAGCAGTCCTTAGTACATAAGCAGTTCTTAGTATGTAGGAAGTTTTTAGTTTGTAGGCAGTCCTTAGTATGTAAGCAGTCCTTACTATGTCAGCAGTCCTTAGTACATAAGCAGTCCTTATTACGTAGGCAGTCCTTAGTACATAAGCAGTCCTTATTACGTAGGCAGTCCTTAGTACATAAGCAGTCCTTATTACGTAGCAGTCCTTAGTATGTGAGCAGTCTTTAGTATGTAGGCAGTCCTTAGTACATAGGCAGTCCTTAGTATGTAAGAAGTCCTTAGTTTGTAAGCACTCCTTATTATGTGAGCAGTCCTTAGTACATAAGCAGTCCTTAGTACTTAAGCAGTCCTTAGTACGTAAGTAGTACTTAGTACATAAGCAGTCCTTAGTACATAAGCAGTCTTTAATACATAAGCGATCATTAGTACATAAGCAGTCATTAGTACTTAAGCAGTCCTTGGTACGTAGGCAGTCCTTAGTATGTAGGCAGTCCTTAGTACGTAGGCAGTCCTTAGTATGTAAGCAGTGCTAAGTACATAAGCAGTTCTTAGTACATAAGCAGTTCTTAGTATATAGGCATTCCTTAGTATGTCAGAAGTCCTTAGTACATAAGCAGACTTTAGTACATAGGTAGTCCTTAGTATGTAGGCAGTCCTTAGTACATAAGCAGTCCTTAGTACATAATCAGTCCTTAGTACATAGGCAGTCCTTAATACGTAAGCAGTCCTTAGTATATAAGCAGCCCTTAGTATGTCAGCAGTCCTTAGTACATAAGCAGTTCTTAGTATGTAGGAAGTTTTTAGTTTGTAGGCAGTCCTTAGTATGTAAGCAGTCCTTACTATGTCAGCAGTCCTTAGTACATAAGCAGTCCTTAGTACGTAGGTAGTCCTAAGTATGTCCACAGTCCTTAGAACATCAGCATTCCTTAGTACTTTAGCAGTCCTTAGTACTTAAGCAGTCCTTAGTATGTAGGCAGGCTTAGTACGTAGGCAGTACTTAGTACAGAGGCAGTCTTTAGTACGTAGGCAGTCCTTAGTACATAGGCAGTCCTTAGTACGTAAGCAGTCCTTAGTACGTAAAGAGTCCTTAGTATGTAGGCAGTCCTTAGTTAATTAGGAGTCCTTAGTACGTGGGCAGTTCTTAGTACATAGTCAGTCCTTAGTACAAAAGCAGTCCTTAGTACGTAAACAGTCCTTAGTACGTAGGCAGTCCTTTATACGTAAGCAGTCCTTAGTACATTGGCAGTCCTTAGTACGTAGGCAGTCCTTAGTACGTAGGCAGTCCTTAGTACTTAAGCAGTCCTCAGAATGTAAGCAGTCCTTAGTATGTGAGCAGTCCTTAGTATGTAGGCAGTCCTTAGTACATAGGCAGTCCTTAGTATGTAAGAAGTCCTTAGTTTGTAGGCACTCCTTATCATGTGAGCAGTCCTTAGTACATAAGCAGTCCTTAGTACTTAAGCAGTCCTTAGTACGTAAGCAGTACTTAGTACATAAGCAGTCCTTAGTACATAAGCAGTCTTTAATACATAAGCAGTCATTAGTACATAAGCAGTCATTAGTACTTAAGCAGTCCTTGGTACGTAGGCAGTCCTTAGTACGTAGGCAGTCCTTAGTACATAAGCAGTCCTTAGTACATAAGCAGTCCTTAGAACATAGGCAGTTCTTAGTACGTAAACAGTCCTTAGTATATCAGCAGCCTTTAGTACATAAGCAGTTCTTAGTACGTAAGCATTCCTTAGTATGTCAGCAGTCCTTAGTACATAAGCAGTCCTTAGTTTGTAGGCAGTCCTTAGTAAGTAAGCAGTCCTTAGTTTGGCGGCAGTCCTTAGTACAAAAGCAGTCATTAGTACTTTGGCAGTCCTTAGTACTTAAGCAGTCCTTAGTACATAGGCAGTCCTTAGTACCTAAGCAGTCCTTAGTACATAGGCACTCCTTAGTACGTAAGCAGTCTTTAGTACATAGGCAGTCCTTGGTATGTAGGCAGTCCTTAGTATGTTGGCAGTCCTTGGTACGTAGGCAGCCCTTAGTATGTCAGCAGTCCTTGGTCTGTAGGCAATCCTTAGTACGTAAGCAGTCCTTAGTATATAAGCAGCCCTTAGTATGTCAGCAGTCCTTAGTACGTAAGCAGTTCTTAGTATGTAGGAAGTTTTTAGTTTGTAGGCAGTCCTTAGTATGTAAGCAGTCCTTAGTACATAAGCAGTTCTTAGTACATAAGCAGTCCTTAGTATGTAGGCAGTCCTTAGTATGTCAGAAGTCCTTAGTACATAAGCAGACTTTAGTACATAGGCAGTCCTTAGTATGTAGGCAGTCCTTAAGTACGTAAGCAGTCCTTAGTACATAATCAGTCCTTAGTACATAGGCAGTCCTTAATATGTAAGCAGTCCTTAGTATGTCAGCAGTCCTTAGTATGTAGGCAGTCCTTAGTACGTAAGCAGTCCTTAGTATGTAGGCAGTCCTAAGTATGTCCACAGTCCTTAGAACATCAGCATTCCTTAGTACATTGGCAGTCCTTAGTACTCAAGCAGTCCTTAGTATGTAGGCAGGCTTTAGTACGTAGGCAGTCCTTAGTACAGAGGCAGTCTTTAGTACGTAGGCAGTCCTTAGTACGTAGGCAGTCCTTAGTACGTAAGCAGTCCTTAGTACGTAAACAGTCCTTAGTATGTAGGCAGTCCTTAGTTAATTAGGAGTCCTTAGTACGTAGGCAGTTCTTAGTACATAGTAAGTCCTTAGTACAAAAGCAGTCCTTAGTACGTAAACAGTCCTTAGTACGTAGGCAGTCCTTTATACGTAAGCAGTCCTTAGTACATTGGCAGTCCTTAGTACGTAGGCAGTCCTTAGTACGTAGGCAGTCCTTAGTACGTAGGCAGTCCTTAGTACGTAGGCAGTCCTTAGTACTTAGCAGTCCTTAGTACTTAAGCAGTCCTTAGAATGTAAGCAGTCCTTAGTATCTAGTAGGCAGTCCTTAGTATGTAAGAAGTCCTTAGTTTGTAGGCACTCCTTATTATGTGAGCAGTCCTTAGTACATAAGCAGTCCTTAGTACTTAAGCAGTTCTTAGTACGTAAGCAGTACTTAGTACATAAGCAGTCCTTAGTACATAAGCAGTCTTTAATACATAAGCGATCATTAGTACATAAGCAGTCATTAGTACTTAAGCAGTCCTTGGTACGTAGGCAGTCCTTAGTACGTAGGCAGTCCTTAGTACGTAGGCAGTCCTTAGTATGTAAGCAGTCCTTAGTACATAAGCAGTTCTTAGTACATAAGCAGTCCTTAGTATGTAGGCAGTCCTTAGTATGTCAGAAGTCCTTAGTACATAAGCAGACTTTAGTACATAGGCAGTCCTTAGTATGTAGGCAGTCCTTAGTACATAAGCAGTCCTTAGTACATAATCAGTCCTTAGTTCATAGGCAGTCCTTAATACGTAAGCAGTCCTTAGTATGTCAGCAGTCCTTAGTATGTAGGCAGTTCTTAGTACATAGTCAGTCCTTAGTACAAAAGCAGTCCTTAGTACGTAAACAGTTCTTAGTACGTAGGCAGTCCTTTATACGTAAGCAGTCCTTAGTACATTGGCAGTCCTTAGTACGTAGGCAGTCCTTAGTACGTAGGCAGTCCTTAGTACTTAAGCAGTCCTTAGAATGTAAGCAGTCCTTAGTATGTGAGCAGTCCTTAGTATGTAGGCAGTCCTTAGTACATAGGCAGTCCTTAGTATGTAAGAAGTCCTTAGTCTGTAGGCACTCCTTATTATGTGAGCAGTCCTTAGTACATAAGCAGTCCTTAGTACTTAAGCAGTCCTTAGTACATAAGCAGTACTTAGTACATAAGCAGTCCTTAGTACATAAGCAGTTCTTAGTACGTAAGCATTCCTTAGTATGTCAGCAGTCCTTAGTTCATAAGCAGTCCTTAGTATGTAGGCAGTCAGTATGTAGGCAGTCAGTATGTAGGCAGTCCTTAGTAAGTAAGCAGTCCTTAGTATGTCGGCAGTCCTTAGTACAAAAGCAGTCATTAGTACTTTGGCAGTCCTTAGTACTTAAGCAGTCCTTAGTACATAGGCAGTCCTTAGTACCTAAGCAGTCCTTAGTACATAGGCACTCGTTAGTACGTAAGCAGTCTTTAGTACATAGGCAGTCCTTGGTATGTAGGCAGTCATTAGTATGTTGGCATTCCTTGGTACGTAGGCAGCCCTTAGTATGTCAGCAGTCCTTGGTCTGTAGGCAATCCTTAGTACGTAAGCAGTCGTTAGTATATAAGCAGCCCTTAGTATGTCAGCAGTCCTTAGTACATAAGCAGTTCTTAGTATGTAGGAAGTTTTAGTTTGTAGGCAGTCCTTAGTATGTAAGCAGTCCTTACTATGTCAGCAGTACTTAGTACATAAGCAGTCCTTATACGTAGGCAGTCCTTAGTACATAAGCAGTCCTTATTACGTAGGCAGTCCTTAGTACATAAGCAGTCCTTATTACGTAGGCAGTCCTTAGTATGTGAGCAGTCTTTAGTATGTAGGCAGTCCTTAGTACATAGGGCAGTCCTTAGTATGTAAGAAGTCCTTAGTTTGTAGGCACTCCTTATTATGTGAGCATCCTTAGTACATAAGCAGTCCTTAGTACTTAAGCAGTCCTTAGTACGTAAGTAGTACTTAGTACATAAGCAGTCCTTAGTACATAAGCAGTCTTTAATACATAAGCGATCATTAGTACATAAGCAGTCATTAGTACTTAAGCAGTCCTTGGTACGTAGGCAGTCCTTAGTATGTAGGCATCCCTTAGTACGTAGGCAGTCCTTGTATGTAAGCAGTCCTAAGTACATAAGCAGTTCTTAGTACATAAGCAGTCCTTAGTATATAGGCAGTCCTTAGTATGTCAGAAGTCCTTAGTACATAAGCAGACTTTAGTACATAGGTAAGTCCTTAGTATGTAGGCAGTCCTTAGTACATAAGCAGTCCTTAGTACATAATCAGTCCTTAGTACATAGGCAGTCCTTAATACGTAAGCAGTCCTTAGTATATAAGCAGCCCTTAGTATGTCAGCAGTCCTTAGTACATAAGCAGTTCTTAGTATGTAGGAAGTTTTTAGTTTGTAGGCAGTCCTTAGTATTAAGCAGTCCTTACTATGTCAGCAGTCCTTAGTACATAAGCAGTCCTTAGTATGTTGGCAGTCCTTAGTACGTAAGCAGTCCTTAGTACGTAGGTAGTCCTAAGTATGTCCACAGTCCTTAGAACATCAGCATTCCTTAGTACTTTAGCAGTCCTTAGTACTTAAGCAGTCCTTAGTATTAGGCAGGCTTTAGTACGTAGGCAGTACTAGTACAGAGGCAGTCTTTAGTACGTAGGCAGTCCTTAGTACATAGGCAGTCCTTAGTACGTAAGCAGTCCTTAGTACGTAAAGAGTCCTTAGTATGTAGGCAGTCCTTAGTTAATTAGGAGTCTTAGTACGTAGGCAGTTCTTAGTACATAGTCAGTCTTAGTACAAAGCAGTCCTTAGTACGTAAACAGTCCTTAGTACGTAGGCAGTCCTTTATACGTAAGCAGTCCTTAGTACATTGGCAGTCCTTAGTACATAGGCAGTCCTTAGTACGTGGCAGTCCTTAGTACTTAAGCAGTCCTTAGAATGTAAGCAGTCCTTAGTATGTGAGCAGTCCTTAGTATGTAGGCAGTCCTTAGTACATAGGCAGTCTTAGTATGTAAGAAGTCCTTAGTTGTAGGCACTCCTTATTATGTGAGCAGTCCTTAGTACATAAGCAGTCCTTAGTACATAAGCAGTCCTTAGTACTTAAGCAGTACTTAGTACATAAGCAGTACTTAGTACATAAGCAGTACTAGTACATAAGCAGTCTTTAATACATAAGCAGTCATTAGTACATAAGCAGTCATTAGTACTTAAGCAGTCCTTGGTACGTAGGCAGTCCTTAGTACGTAGGCAGTCCTTAGTACATAAGCAGTCCTTAGTAAATAAGCAGTCCTTAGAACATAGGCAGTTCTTAGTACGTAAACAGTCCTTAGTATATCAGCAGCCTTTAGTACATAAGCAGTCCTTAGTACGTAAGCATTCCTTAGTATGTCAGCAGTCCTTAGTACATAAGCAGTCCTTAGTATGTAGGCAGTCCTTAGTAAGTAAGCAGTCCTTAGTATGGCGGCAGTGCTTAGTACAAAAGCAGTCATTAGTACTTTGGCAGTCCTTAGTACTTAAGCAGTCCTTAGTACATAGGCAGTCCTTAGTACCTAAGCAGTCCTTAGTACATAGGCACTCCTTAGTACGTAAGCAGTCTTTAGTACATAGGCAGTCCTTGGTATGTAGGCAGTCCTTAGTATGTTGGCAGTCCTTGGTACGTAGGCAGCCCTTAGTATGTCAGCAGTCCTTGGTCTGTAGGCAATCCTTAGTACGTAAGCAGTCCTTAGTATATAAGCAGCCCTTAGTATGTCAGCAGTCCTTAGTACGTAAGCAGTTCTTAGTATGTAGGAAGTTTTTAGTTTGTAGGCAGTCCTTAGTAATGTAAGCAGTCCTTAGTACATAAGCAGTTCTTAGTACATAAGCAGTCCTTAGTATGTAGGCAGTCCTTAGTATGTCAGAAGTCCTTAGTACATAAGCAGACTTTAGTACATAGGCAGTCCTTAGTATGTAGGCAGTCCTTAGTACGTAAGCAGTCCTTAGTACATAATCAGGTCCTTAGTACATAGGCAGTCCTTAATATGTAGCAGTCTTAGTATGTCAGCAGTCCTTATAGTAGGCAGTCCTTAGTATGTAGGCAGTCCTAGTACGTAGGCAGTCCTTATAATGTTGGCAGTCCTTAGTACGTAAGCAGTCCTTAGTACGTAGGCAGTCCTAAGTATGTCCACAGTCCTTAGAACATCAGCATTCCTTAGTACTTTGGCATCCTTAGTACTCAAGCAGTCCTTAGTATGTAGGCAGGCTTTAGTACGTAGGCAGTCCTTAGTACAGAGGCAGTCTTAGTACGTAGGCAGTCCTTAGTACGTAGGCAGTCCTTAGTACGTAAGCAGTCCTTAGTACGTAAACAGTCCTTAGTATGTAGGCAGTCTTAGTTAATTAGGAGTCCTAGTACGTAGGCAGTTCTTAGTACATAGTCAGTCCTTGGTACAAAGCAGTCCTTAGTACGTAAACAGTCCTTAGTACGTAGGCAGTCCTTTATACGTAAGCAGTCCTTAGTACATTGGCAGTCCTTTAGTACGTAGGCAGTCCTTAGTACGTGGGCAGTCCTTAGTACTTAAGCAGTCCTTAGAATGTAAGCAGTCCTTAGTATGTGAGCAGTCCTTAGTAATGTAGGCAGTCCTTAGTACATAGGCAGTCCTTAGTATGTAAGAAGTCCCTTAGTTTGTAGGCAATCCTTATTATGTGAGCAGTCCTTAGTACATAAGCAGTCCTTAGTACATAAGCAGTCCTTAGTACTTAAGCAGTCCTTAGTACGTAGCAGTACTTAGTACATAAGCAGTCCTTAGTACATAATCAGTCTTTAATACATAGCAGTCATTAGTACATAAGCAGTCATTAGTACTTAAGCAGTCCTTGTACGTAGGCAGTTCTTAGTACGTAAACAGTCCTTAGTATATCAGCAGCCTTTAGTACATAAGCAGTTCTTAGTACGTAAGCATTCCTTAGTATGTCAGCAGTCCTTAGTACATAAGCAGTCCTAATGTAGGCAGTCCTTAGTAAGTAAGCAGTCCTTAGTATGGCGGCAGTCCTTAGTACAAAGCAGTCATTAGTACTTTGGCAGTCCTTAGTACTTAAGCAGTCCTTAGTACATAGGCAGTCCTTAGTACCTAAGCAGTCCTTAGTACATAGGCACTCCTTAGTACGTAAGCAGTCTTTAGTACATAGGCAGTCCTTGGTATGTAGGCAGTCCTTAGTATGTTGGCAGTCCTTGGTACGTAGGCAGCCCTTAGTATGTCAGCAGTCCTTGGTCTGTAGGCAATCCTTAGTACGTAAGCAGTCCTTAGTATATAAGCAGCCCTTAGTATGTCAGCAGTCCTTAGTACGTAAGCAGTTCTTAGTAGTAGGAAGTTTTAGTTTGTAGGCAGTCCTTAGTATGTAAGCAGTCCTTAGTACATAAGCAGTTCTTAGTACAGCAGTCCTTAGTATGTAGGCTGTCCTTAGTATGTCAGAAGTCCTTAGTACATAAGCAGACTTTAGTACATAGGCAGTCCTTAGTACAGAGGCAGTCTTTAGTACGTAGGCAGTCCTTAGTACATAGGCAGTCCTTAGTACGTAAGCAGTCCTTAGTACGTAAAGAGTCCTTAGTATGTAGGCAGTCCTTAGTTAATTGGAGTCCCTTAGTACGTAGGCAGTTCTTAGTAATAGTCAGTCCTTAGTACAAAAGCAGTCCTTAGTACGTAAACAGTCCTTAGTACGTAGGCAGTCCTTTATACGTAAGCAGTCCTTAGTACATTGGCAGTCCTTAGTACATAGGCAGTCCTTAGTACGTGGGCAGTCCTTAGTACTTAAGCAGTCCTTAGAAGTAAGCAGTCCTTAGTATGTGAGCAGTCCTTAGTATGTAGGCAGTCCTTAGTACATAGGCAGTCCTTAGTATGTAAGAAGTCCTTAGTTTGTAGGCACTCCTTATTATGTGAGCAGTCCTTAGTACATAAGCAGTCCTTAGTACATAGCAGTCCTTAGTACTTAAGCAGTCCTTAGTACATAAGCAGTACTTAGTACATAAGCAGTACTTAGTACATAAGCAGTCTTTAATACATAAGCAGTCATTAGTACATAAGCAGTCATTAGTACTTAAGCAGTCCTTGGTACGTAGGCAGTCCTTAGTACGTAGCAGTCCTTAGTACATAAGCAGTCCTTAGTACATAAGCAGTCCCTTAGAACATAGGCAGTTCTAGTACGTAAACAGTCCTTAGTATATCAGCAGCCTTTAGTACATAAGCAGTTCTTAGTACGAAGCATTCCTTAGTATGTCAGCAGTCCTTAGTACATAAGCAGTCCTTAGTAGTAGGCAGTCCTTAGTAAGTAAGCAGTCCTTAGTATGGCGGCAGTCCTTAGTACAAAAGCAGTCATTAGTACTTTGGCAGTCCTTAGTACTTAAGCAGTCCTTAGTACATAGGCAGTCCGTTAGTACCTAAGCAGTCCTTAGTACATAGGCACTCCTTAGTAACGTAAGCAGTCTTTAGTACATAGGCAGTCCTTGGTATGTAGGCAGTCCTTAGTATGTTGGCAGTCCTTGGTACGTAGGCAGCCCTTAGTATGTCAGCAGTCCTTGGTCTGTAGGCAATCCTTAGTACGTAGCAGGTCCTTAGTATATAAGCAGCCCTTAGTATGTCAGCAGGTCCTTAGTACGTAAGCAGTTCTTAGTATGTAGGAAGTTTTTAGTTTGTAGGCAGTCCTTAGTATGTAAGCAGTTCTTAGTACATAAGCAGTTCTTAGTACATAAGCAGTCCTTAGTATGTAGGCTGTCCTTAGTATGTCAGAAGTCCTTAGTACATAAGCAGACTTTAGTACATAGGCAGTCATTAGTATGTAGGCGTCCTAGTACGTAAGCAGTCCTTAGTACATAATCAGTCCTTACATAGGCAGTCCTGATAGTAAGCAGTCCTTGTATGTCAGCAGTCCTTAGTATGTAGGCAGTCCTTAGTATGTAGGCAGTCCTTAGTAAGTAGGCAGTCCTTAGTAGTTGGCAGTCCTTAGTACGTAAGCAGTCCTTAGTACGTAGTCAGTCCTAAGTATGTCCACAGTCCTTAGAACATCAGCATTCCTTAGTACTTTGGCAGTCCTTAGTACTCAAGCAGTCCTTAGTATGTAGGCAGGCTTTAGTACGTAGGCAGTCCTTAGTACAGAGGCAGTCTTCAGTACGTAGGCAGTCCTTAGTACGTAGGCAGTCCTTAGTACGTAAGCAGTCCTTAGTACGTAAACAGTCCTTAGTATGTAGCAGTCCTTAGTTAATTAGGAGTCCTTAGTACGTAGGCAGTTCTTAGTACATAGTAAGTCCTTAGTACAAAAGCAGTCCTTAGTATGTAAACAGTCCTTAGTACGTAGGCAGTCCTTTATACGTAAGCAGTCCTTAGTACATTGGCAGTCCTTAGTACGTAGGCAGTCCTTAGTACGTAGGCAGTCCTAGTACGTAGGCAGTCCTTAGTACTTAAGCAGTCCTTAGAAGTAGCATTCCTTAGTATTGAGCAGTCCTTAGTATGTAGGCAGTCCTTAGTATGTAAGAAGTCCTTAGTTTGTAGGCACTCCTTATTATGTGAGCAGTCCTTAGTACATAAGCAGTCCTTAGTACTTAAGCAGTCCTTAGTACGTAAGCAGTACTTAGTACATAAGCAGTCCTTAGTACATAAGCAGTCTTTAATACATAAGCGATCATTAGTACATAAGCAGTCATTAGTACTTAAGCAGTCCTTGGTACGTAGGCAGTCCTTAGTACGTAGGCAGTCCTTAGTACGTAGGCAGTTTTTAGTATGTAAGCAGTCCTTAGTACATAAGCAGTTCTTAGTACATAAGCAGTCCTTAGTATGTAGGCAGTCCTTAGTATGTCAGAAGTCCTTAGTACATAAGCAGACTTAGTACATAGGCAGTCCTTAGTATGTAGGCAGTCCTTAGTACATAAGCAGTCCTTAGTACATAATCAGTCCTTAGTACATAAGCAGTCCTTAATACGTAAGCAGTCCTTAGTATGTCAGCAAGTCCTTAGTATGTAGGCAGTTCTTAGTACATAGTCAGTCCTTAGTACAAAAGCAGTCCTTAGTACGTAAACAGTCCTTAGTACGAAGGCAGTCCTTATACGTAAGCAGTCCTTAGTACATTGGCAGTCCTAGTACTTAGGCAGTCCTTAGTACGTAGGCAGTAATTAGTAATTAAGCAGTCCTTAGAATGTAAGAAGTCCCTTAGTTTGTAGGCACTCCTTTATTATGTGAGCAGTCCTTAGTACATAAGCAGTCCGTAGTAACTTAAGCAGTCCCTTAGTAACATAGCAGTACTTAGTACATAAGCAGTCCCTTAGTACATAAGCAGTTCTTAGTACGTAAGCATTCCTTAGTATGTCAGCAGTCCTTAGTTCATAAGCAGTCCTTAGTATGTAGGCAGTCAGTAGGTAGGCAGTCCGTAGTAAGTAAGCAGTCCTTAGTATGTCGCAGTCCTTAGTACAAAAGCAGTCATTAGTACTTTGGCAGTCCTTAGTACTTAAGCAGTCCTTAGTACATAGGCAGTCCTTAGTACCTAAGCAGTGCTTAGTACATAGGCCACTCCTTAGTACGTAAGCAGTCTTTAGTACATAGGCCAGTCCTTGGTATGTAGGCAGTCCTTAGTATGTTGGCAGTCCTTGGTACATAGGCAGCCCTTAGTATGTCAGCAGTCCTTGGTCTGTAGGCCAATCCTTAGTACGTAAGCAGTCCTTAGTATATAAGCAGCCCTTAGTATGTCAGCAGTCCTTAGTACATAAGCAGTCTAGTATGTAGGAAGTTTTTAGTTTGTAGGCAGTCCTTAGTATGTAAGCAGTCCTTACTATGTCAGCAGTCCTTAGTACATAAGCAGTCCTTAGTACGTAGGCAGTTTTTAGTATGTAAGCACTCCTTAGTACGTAAGCAGTCTTTAGTACATAGGCAGTCCTTGGTACGTAGGCAGTCCTAGTACGTGGGCAGTCCTTAGTACTTAAGCAGTCCTTAGAATGTAAGCAGTCCTTAGTATGTGAGCAGTCCTTAGTATGTAGGCAGTCCTTAGTACATAGGCAGTCCTTAGTATGTAAGAAGTCCTTAGTTTGTAGGCACTCCTTATTATGTGAGCAGTCCTTAGTACATAAGCAGTCCTTAGTACATAAGCAGTCCTTAGTACTTAAGCAGTCCTTAGTACGTAAGCAGTACTTAGTACATAAGCAGTCCTTAGTACATAATCAGTCTTTAATACATAAGCAGTCATTAGTACATAAGCAGTCATTAGTACTTAAGCAGTCCTTGGTACGTAGGCAGTCCTTAGTACGTAGGCAGTCCTAGTACATAAGCAGTCCTTAGTACATAAGCAGTCCTTAGAACATAGGCAGTTCTTAGTACGTAAACAGTCCTTAGTATCAGCAGCCTTTAGTACATAAGCAGTTCTTAGTACGTAAGCATTCCTTAGTATGTCAGCAGTCCTTAGTACATAAGCAGTCCTTAGTATGTAGGCAGTCCTTAGTAAGTAAGCAGTCCTTAGTATGGCGGCAGTCCTTAGTACAAAAGCAGTCATTAGTACTTTGGCAGTCCTTAGTACTTAAGCAGTCCTTAGTACATAGGCAGTCCTTAGTACATAAGCAGTCCTTAGTACATAGGCACTCCTTAGTACTAAGCAGTCTTTAGTACATAGGCAGTCCTTGGTATGTAGGCTGTCCTTATAGTTGGCAGTCCTTGGTACGTAGGCAGCCCTTAGTATGTCAGCAGTCCTTGGTCTGTAGGCAATCCTTAGTACGTAAGCAGTCCTTAGTATATAAGCAGCCCTTAGTAGTCAGCAGTCCTTAGTACGTAAGCAGTTCTTAGTATGTAGGAAGTTTTTAGTTTGTAGGCAGTCCTTAGTATGTAAGCAGTCCTTAGTACATAAGCAGTTCTTAGTACATAAGCAGTTCTTAGTATGTAGGCAGTCCTTAGTATGTCAGAAGTCCTTAGTACATAAGCAGACTTTAGTACATAGGCAGTCCTTAGTATGTAGGCAGTCCTTAGTACGTAAGCAGTCCTTAGTACATAATCAGTCCTTAGTACATAGGCAGTCCTAATATGTAAGCAGTCCTTAGTATGTCAGCAGTCCTTAGTATGTAGGCAGTCCTTAGTATGTAGGCAGTCCTTAGTACGTAGGCAGTCCTTAGTATGTTGGCAGTCCTTAGTACGTAAGCAGTCCTTAGTATGTCAGCAGTCCTTAGTATGTAGGCAGTTCTTAGTACATAGTCAGTCCTTAGTACAAAAGCAGTCCTTAGTACGTAAACAGTCCTTAGTACGAAGGCAGTCCTTTATACGTAAGCAGTCCTTAGTACATTGGCAGTCCTTAGTACTTAGGCAGTCCTTAGTACGTAGGCAGTCCTTAGTACTTAAGCAGTCCTTAGAATGTAAGCAGTCCTTAGTATGTGAGCAGTCCTTAGTATGTAGGCAGTCCTTAGTACATAAGCAGTTCTAATATGTAGGATGTTTTTAGTTTGTAGGCAGTCCTTAGTATGTAAGCAGTCCTTACTATGTCAGCAGTCCTTAGTACATAAGCAGTCCTTATTACGTAGGCAGTCCTTAGTACATAAGCAGTCCTTATTACGTAGGCAGTCCTTAGTACATAAGCAGTCCTTATTACGTAGGCAGTCCTTAGTATGTGAGCAGTCTTTAGTATGTAGGCAGTCCTTAGTACATAGGCAGTCCTTAGTATGTAAGAAGTCCTTAGTTTGTAGGCACTCCTTATTATGTGAGCATCCTTAGTACATAAGCAGTCCTTAGTACTTAAGCAGTCCTTAGTACGTAAGTAGTACTTAGTACATAAGCAGTCCTTAGTACATAAGCAGTCTTTAATACATAAGTGATCATTAGTACATAAGCAGTCATTAGTACTTAAGCAGTCCTTGGTACGTAGGCAGTCCTTAGTATGTAGGCAGTCCTTAGTACGTAGGCAGTCCTTAGTATGTAAGCAGTCCTAAGTACATAAGCAGTTCTTAGTACATAAGCAGTCCTTAGTATATAGGCAGTCCTTAGTACATAAGCAGTCCTTAGTACATAATCAGTCCTTAGTACATAGGCATCCTTAATACGTAAGCAGTCCTTAGTATATAAGCAGCCCTTAGTATGTCAGCAGTCCATAGTACATAAGCAGTTCTAGTATGTAGGAAGTTTTTAGTTTGTAGGCAGTCCTAGTACATAAGCAGTCCTTAGTATGTTGGCAGTCCTTAGTACGTAAGCAGTCCTTAGTACGTAGGTAGTCCTAAGTATGTCCACAGTCCTTAGAACATCAGCATTCCTTAGTACTTTAGCAGTCCTTAGTACTTAAGCAGCAGTCCTTAGTATGTAGGCAGGCTTTAGTACGTAGGCAGTACTTAGTACAGAGGCAGTCTTTAGTACGTAGGCAGTCCTTAGTACATAGGCAGTCCTTAGTACGTAAGCAGTCCTTAGTACGTAAAGAGTCCTTAGTATGTAGGCAGTCCTTAGTTAATTAGGAGTCCTTAGTACGTAGGCAGTTCTTAGTACATAGTCAGTCCTTAGTACAAAAGCAGTCCTTAGTACGTAAACAGTCCTTAGTACGTAGGCAGTCCTTTATACGTAAGCAGTCCTTAGTACATTGGCAGTCCTTAGTACGTAGGCAGTCCTTAGTACGTAGGCAGTCCTTAGTATTTAAGCAGTCCTTAGAATGTAAGCAGCCTTAGTATGTGAGCAGTCCTTAGTATGTAGGCAGTCCTTAGTACATAGGCAGTCCTTAGTATGTAAGAAGTCCTTAGTTTGTAGGCACTCCTTATTATGTGAGCAGTCCTTAGTACATAAGCAGTCCTTAGTAATAAGCAGTCTTAGTACGTAAGCAGTACTTAGTACATAAGCAGTCCTTAGTACATAAACAGTCTTTAATACATAAGCAGTCATTAGTACATAAGCAGTCATTATACTTAAGCAGTCCTTGGTACGTAGGCAGTCCTTAGTACGTAGGCAGTCCTTAGTACATAAGCAGTCCTTAGTTTGTAGGCAGTCCTTAGTAAGTAAGCAGTCCTTAGTTTGGCGGCAGTCCTTAGTACAAAAGCAGTCATTAGTACTTTGGCAGTCCTTAGTACTTAAGCAGTCCTTAGTACATAGGCAGTCCTTAGTACCTAAGCAGTCCTTAGTACATAGGCACTCCTTAGTACGTAAGCAGTCTTTAGTACTAGGCAGTCCTTGGTATGTAGGCAGTCCTTAGTATGTTGGCAGTCCTTGGTACGTAGGCAGCCCTTAGTATGTCAGCAGTCCTTGGTCTGTAGGCAATCCTTAGTACGTAAGCAGTCCTTAGTATATAAGCAGCCCTTAGTATGTCAGCAGTCCTTAGTACGTAAGCAGTTCTTAGTATGTAGGAAGTTTTTAGTTTGTAGGCAGTCCTTAGTATGTAAGCAGTCCTTAGTACATAAGCAGTTCTTAGTACATACAGTCCTTAGTATGTAGGCAGTCCTTAGTATGTCAGAAGTCCTTAGTACATAAGCAGACTTAGTACATAGGCAGTCCTTAGTATGTAGGCAGTCCTTAGTACGTAAGCAGTCCTTAGTACATAATCAGTCCTTAGTACATAGGCAGTCCTTAATATGTAAGCAGTCCTTAGTATGTCAGCAGTCCTTAGTATGTAGGCAGTCCTTAGTACGTAAGCAGTCCTTAGTATGTAGGCAGTCCTAAGTATGTCCACAGTCCTTAGAACATCAGCATTCCTTAGTACATTGGCAGTCCTTAGTACTCAAGCAGTCCTTAGTATGTAGGCAGGCTTTAGTACGTAGGCAGTCCTTAGTACAGAGGCAGTCTTTAGTACGTAGGCAGTCCTTAGTACGTAGGCAGTCCTTAGTACGTAAGCAGCCTTAGTACGTAAACAGTCCTTAGTATGTAGGCAGTCCTTAGTATAAAAGTCCTTAGTTTGTAGGCACTCCTTATTGTGAGCAGTCCTTAGTACATAAGCAGTCCTTAGTACATAAGCAGTCCTTAGTACTTAAGCAGTCCTTAGTACATAAGCAGTACTTAGTACAAAAGCAGTCCTTTGTACATAAGCAGTCTATCTTTAATACATAAGCAGTCATTAGTACATAAGCAGTCATTAGTACTTAAGCAGTCCTTGGTACGTAGGCAGTCCTTAGTACGTAGGCAGTCCTAGTACATAAGCAGTCCTTAGTACATAAGCAGTCCTTAGAACATAGGCAGTTCTTAGTACGTAAACAGTCCTTAGTATCAGCAGCCTTTAGTACATAAGCAGTTCTTAGTACGTAAGCATTCCTTAGTATGTCAGCAGTCCTTAGTACATAAGCAGTCCTTAGTATGTAGGCAGTCCTTAGTAAGTAAGCAGTCCTTAGTATGTAGCAGTCCTTAGTAAGTAAGCATCTTAAAGTATGGCGGCAGTGCTTAGTACAAAAGCAGTCATTAGTACTTTGGCAGTCCTTAGTACTTAAGCAGTCCTTAGTACATA
>WOFM01001177.1:0-31535 GCA_011428145.1 Ericerus pela
CAATATAAATTTTGAAAATTAATTTATGTTAAAAATCTTTAAATAGGAATATTAATAGAAATATAACTGTAATTTTTGGATTTCAATAGAAGAAGCTAGTAAAATAGCAGCGAGTAAACTAGCGTGATGTTAGAAAATTAATAAAATTATAACTGTACTTTTTCATTTTCATTAAAAGAAGCTAGTAAAATTGCAGCGAGTAAACAAGCATTGAGTAAACTAGCGTGAAGGTGGAAAATTAATAAAATATAACTGGACATTTTCGTTTTCAATAAAAGAAGCTAGTTAACTAGCAGCGAGTAAACTAGCGTGATGGTACAAAATTAAAATTTTTGTTTTTCAAAAATTTGTAAATTTTGGTTTTCAATATGAATTTTGAAAATTAATTTATGTTAAAAATCTTTAAATAGAATATTAATAGAAATAACTGTAATTTTTGGATTTCAATAGAAGAAGCCATTAAAATAGCAGCGAGTAAACTAGCGTGATGGTAGAAAATTAATAAAATTATAACTGTACTTTTTCATTTTCATTAAAAGAAGCTAGTTAACTAGCAGCGAGTAAACTAGCAGCGAGTAAACTAGCTTTATGGTACAAAATTAAAATTTTGTTTTTCAAAAATTTGTAAATTTTGGTTTTCAATATAAAATGTGAAAATTAATATATGTTATACATTTGTAAATAGTAGAATATTCATAGAAATATAACTAGTTTTTTTTCATTAAAAAAAGCTAGTAAACTAGCAGCGAGTAAACTAGCGTGATGGTAGAAAATTAATAAAATTATAACTGTACTTTTTCATTTTCAATTAAAAGAAGCTAGTAAACTAGCAGCGAGTATACAAGCAGCGAGTAACTAGCGTGAAGGTGGAAATTAATAAAAATATAACTGGACTTTTTCGGTTTTCAATAAAAAAGTATGTTAACTAGCAGCGAGTAAACTAGCGTGATGGTACAAAATTAAAATTTTGGTTTTTCAAAAATTTGTAAATTTTGGTTTCAATATAAAATTTGAAAATTAATATGTGTTATATATTTGTAAATAGTAGAATATTAATAGAAATTTAACTAGAGTTTTTTTTTCATTAAAAGAAGCTAGTAAACTAGCAGAGAGTATACAAGCTGCGAGTAAACTAGCGTGAAGTTGGAAAATTAATAAAAATATAACTGGACTTTTTCGTTTTCAATAAAAGAAGCTAGTTAACTAGCAGCGAGTAAACTAGCATGATGGTATAAAATTAAAATTTTTGTTTTTCAAAAATTTGTAAATTTTGTTTTTCAATATAAAGTTTGAAAATTAATATATGTTATATATTTGTAAATAGTAGAATATTAATAGAAATATAACTAGTTTTTTTTTTATTAAAAGAAGCTAGTAAACCAGCAGCGAGTAAACTAGCAGCGAGTAAACTAGCGTGATGGTACAAAATTAAAATTTTTTTTTTCAAAAATTTGTAAATTTTGGTTTTCAATATAAATTTTGAAAATTAATTTATGTTAAAAATCTTTAAATAGTAGAATATTA
The DNA here is from genome assembly GCA_011428145.1 of Ericerus pela. Lineage (NCBI taxonomy): Eukaryota > Metazoa > Arthropoda > Insecta > Hemiptera > Coccidae > Ericerus > Ericerus pela. The sequence goes on from WOFM01001177.1 coordinate 1,525, forward strand.
ATAGATATATAACTGTAATTTTTGGATTTCAATAGAAGAAGCTATTAAAATAGCAGCGAGTAAACTAGCGTGATGGTAGAAAATTAATAAATTATAACTTACTGTTTTTTCTATTCATTAAAAGAAGCTAGTAAATAGCAGCAAGTAAACAAGCAGCGAGTAAACTAGCGTGAAGGTGGAAAATTAATAAAAATATAACTGGAATTTTTCGTTTTCAATAAAAGAAGCTAGTTAACTAGCAGCGAGTATACAAGCTGCGAGTAAACTAGCGTGAAGGTGGAAAATTAATAAAAAATAACTGTACTTTGTCGTTTTCAATAAAAGAAGCTAGTTAACTAGCAGCGAGTAAACTAGCGTGATGGTACAAAATTAAAATTTTTGTTTTCAAAATTTGTAAATTTGGTTTTCAATATAAATTTGAAAATTAATTTATGTTAAAAATCTTTAAATAGTAGAATATTAATAGAATATAACTGTAATTTTTTGGATTTCAATAGAAAAGCTAGTAAATAGCAGCGAGTAAACTAGCGTGATGTTAGAAAATTAATAAAATTATAACTGTACTTTTTCATTTTCATTAAAAGAAGCTAGTAAAATTGCAGCGAGTAAACAGCATTGAGTAAACTAGCGTGAAGGTGGAAAATTAATAAAAATATAACGGACATTTTCGTTTCAATAAAAGAAGCTAGTAACTAGCAGCGAGTAAACTAGCGTGATGGTACAAAATTAAAATTTTTGGTTTTCAAAAATTTGTAAATTTGGTTTTCAATATGAATTTTGAAAATTAATTTATGTAAAAATCTTTAAATAGTAGAATATTAATAGAAATATAACTGTAATTTTTGGATTTCAATAGAAGAAGCCATTAAAATAGCAGCGAGTAAACTAGCGTGAAGGGGAAAATTAATAAAAATATAACTGTACTTTTCATTTTCATTAAAAGAAGCTAGTTAACTAGCAATGAGTAAACTAGCAGCGAGTAAACTAGCTTTATGGTACAAAATTAAAATTTTTGTTTTCAAAAATTTGTAAATTTTGGTTTTCAATATAAAATTTGAAAATTAATATATGTTATACATTTGTAAATAGTAGAATATTCATAGAAATATAACTAGTTTTTTTTTCATTAAAAAAAGCTAGTAAACTAGCAGCGAGTAAACTAGCGTGATGGTAGAAATTAATAAAATTATAACTGTACTTTTCATTTTCATTAAAAGAAGCTAGTAAACTAGCAGCGAGTATACAAGCAGCGAGTAAACTAGCGTGAGGTGGAAAATTAATAAAATATAACTGGACTTTTTCGTTTTCAATAAAAGAAGCTAGTTAACTAGCAGCGAGTAAACTAGCGTGATGGTACAAAATTAAAATTTTGGTTTTTCAAAATTTGTAAATTTTGGTTTTCAATATAAATTTGAAAATTAATATGTGTTATATATTTGTAAATAGTAGAATATTAATAGAATTTAACTAGAGTTTTTTTTTCATTAAAAGAAGCTAGTAAACTAGCAGAGAGTATACAAGCTGCGAGTAAACTAGCGTGAAGTTGGAAAATTAATAAAATATAACTGGACTTTTTCGTTTTCAATAAAAGAAGCTAGTTAACTAGCAGCGAGTAAACTAGCGTGATGGTACAAAATTAAAATTTTTGTTTTTCAAAATTTGTAAATTTTGGTTTTCAATATAAAATTTGAAAATTAATATATGTTATATATTTGTAAATAGTAGAATATTAATAGAAATATAACTAGTTTTTTTTTCATTAAAAGAAGCTAGTAAACCAGCAGCGAGTAAACTAGCAGCGAGTAAACTATCGTGATGGTACAAAATTAAAATTTTTTTTTTTCAAAAATTTGTAAATTTTGGTTTTCAATATAAATTTGAAAATTAATTTATGTTAAAAATCTTTAAATAGTAGAATATTAATAGATATATAACTGTAATTTTTTGGATTTCAATAGAAGAAGCTATTAAAATAGAGCGAGTAACCTCGCGTGATGGTAGAAAATTAATAAAATTATAACTGTACTTTTTCATTTTCATTAAAAGAAGCTAGTAAAATAGCAGCAAGTAAACAAGCAGCGAGTAAACTAGCGTGAAGGTGGAAAATTAATAAAAATATAACTGGACTTTTTCGTTTTCAATAAAAGAAGCTAGTTAACTAGCAGCGAGTATACAAGCTGCGAGTAAACTAGCGTGAAGGTGGAAAATTAATAAAACTATAACTGTACTTTTTCGTTTTCAATAAAAGAAGCTAGTTAACTAGCAGCGAGTAAACTAAGCGTGATGGTACAAAATTAAAATTTTGTTTTTCAAAAATTTGTAAATTTTGGTTTTCAATATAAAATTTGAAAATTAATATGTGTTATATATTTGTAAATAGTAGAATATTAATAGAAATTTAACTAGAGTTTTTTTTTCATTAAAAGAAGCTAGTAAACTAGCAGAGAGTATACAAGCTGAGAGTAAACTAGCGTGAAGGTAGAAAATTAATAACAATATAACTGTACTTTTTCGTTTTCAATAAAAGAAGCTAGGTTAACTAGCAGCGAGTAAAATAGCATGATGGTATAAAATTAAAATTTTTTGTTTTTCAAAAATTTGTAAATTTTGTTTTTCAATATAACAATTTGAAATTAATATATGTTATATATTTGTAAATAGTAGAATATTAATAGAAATATAACTAGTTTTTTTTTCATTAAAAGAAGCTAGTAAACCAGCAGCGAGAAACTAGCGTGAAGGTGGAAATTAATAAAAATATAACTGGACTTTTTCGTTTTCAATAACAGAAGCTAGTTAACTAGCAGCGAGTAAACTAGCTTGATGGTACAAAATTAAAATTTTTGTTTTTCAAAAATTTGTAAATTTTGGTTTTCAATATAAAATTGAAAATTAATATGTGTTATATATTTGTAAATAGTAGAATATTAATAGAAATTTAACTAGAGTTTTTTTTCATTAAAAGAAGCTAGTAAACTAGCAGAGAGTATACAAGCTGCGAGTAAACTAGCCTGAAGGTGGAAAATTATAAAAATATAACTGGACTTTTTCGTTTTCAATAAAAGAAGCTAGTTAACTAGCAGCGAGTAAACTAGCGTGATGGTACAAAATTAAATTTTTGTTTTTCAAAAATTTGTAAATTTTGGTTTTCAATATAAAATTTGAAATTAATATCTGTTATATATTTGTAAATAGTAGAATATTAATAGAAATATAACTAGAGTTTTTTTTTCATTAAAAGAAGCTAGTAAAACTAGCGTGATGGTAGAAAGTTAATAAAATTATAACTGTACTTTTTCATTTCATTAAAAGAAGCTAGTAAACTAGCAGCGAGTAATACAAGCTGAGAGTAAACTAGCGTGAAGGTAGAAAATTAATAAAAATATAACTGTACTTTTTCGTTTTCAATAAAGAAGCTAGTTAACTAGCAGCGAGTAAACTAGCATGATGGTATAAAATTAAAATTTTTGTTTTTCAAAAATTTGTAATTTTGTTTTTCAATATAAAATTTGAAAATTAATATATGTTATATATTTGTAAATAGTAGAATATTAATAGACATATAACTAGTTTTTTTTTCATTAAAAGAAGCTAGTAAACCAGCAGCGAGTAAACTAGCAGCGAGTAAACTAGCGTGATGGTACAAAATTAAAATTTTTTTTTTTCAAAAATTGTAAATTTTGGTTTTCAATATAAATTTTGAAAATTAATTTATGTTAAAAATCTTTAAATAGTAGAATATTAATAGATATATAACTGTAATTTTTGGATTTCAATAGAAGAAGCTATAAAATAGCAGCGTAAAACTAGCGTGATGGTAGAAAATTAATAAATTATAACTGTACTTTTTCATTTTCATTAAAAGAAGCTAGTAAAATAGCAGCAAGTAAACAAGCAGCGAGTAAACTTACGTGAGGTGGAAAATTAATAAAAATATAACTGGAATTTTCGTTTCAATAAAAGAAGCTAGTTAACTAGCAGCGAGTATACAAGCTGCGAGTAAACTAGCGTGAAGGTGGAAAATTAATAAAAATATAACTGTACTTTGTCGTTTTCAATAAAAGAAGCTAGTTAACTAGCAGCGAGTAAACTAGCGTGATGGTACAAAATTAAAATTTTTGTTTTCAAAAATTGTAAATTTTGGTTTTCAATATGAATTTTAAAAATTAATTTATGTTAAAAATCTTTAAATAGTAGAATATTAATAGAAATATAACTGTAATTTTTGGATTTCAATAGAAGAAGCTAGTAAAATAGCAGCGAGTAAACTAGCGTGATGGTAGAAAATTAATAAAATTATAACTGTACTTTTTCATTTTCATTAAAAGAAGCTAGTTAACTAGCAGCGAGTAAACTAGCAGCGAGTAAACTAGCAGCGAGTAAACTAGCGTGATGGTACAAAATTAAAATTTTTGTTTTTCAAAAATTTGTAAATTTTGGTTTTCAATATAAAATTTGAAAATTAATATATGTTATATATTTGTAAATAGTAGAATATTAATAGAAATATAACTAGTTTTTTTTTCATTAAAAGAAGCTAGTAAACCAGCAGCGAGTAAACTAGCAGCGAGTAAACTAGCGTGATGGTACAAAATTAAAATTTTTTTTTCAAAATTTGTAAATTTTTGGTTTTCAATATAAATTTTGAAAATTAATTTATGTTAAAAATCTTTAAATAGTAGAATATTAATAGATATATAACTGTAATTTTGGATTTCAATAGAAGAAGCTATTAAATAGTAGCGAGTAAACTAGCGTGATGGTAGAAAATTAATAAAATTATAACTGTACTTTTTCATTTCATTAAAAGAAGCTAGTAAATAGCAGCAAGTAAACAAGCAGCGAGTAAACTAGCGTGAAGGTGGAAAATTAATAAAATATAACTGGACTTTTTCGTTTTCAATAAAAGAAGCTAGTTAACTAGCAGCGAGTATACAAGCTGCGAGTAAACTAGCGTGAAGGTGGAAAATTAATAAAAATATAACTGTACTTTTTCGTTTTCATAAAAGAAGCTAGTTGACTAGCAGCGAGTAAACTAGCGTGATGGTACAAAATTAAAATTTTTGTTTTTCAAAAATTTGTAAATTTTGGTTTTCAATATAAAATTTGAAAATTAATATATGTTATATATTTGTAAATAGTAGAATATTAATAGAAATATAACTAGAGTTTTTTTTTCATTAAAAGAAGCTAGTAAACCAGCAGCGAGTAAACTAGCATGATGGTAGAAAATTAATTTTCTTTTCATTTTCATTAAAAGAAGCAAGTTAACTAGCAGCGAGTAAACTAGCAGCGAGTAAACTAGCGTGATGGTACAAAATAAAAATTTTTTTTTTTCAAAAATTTGTAAATTTTGGTTTTCAATATAAATTTTGAAAATTAATTTCTGTTAAAAATCTTTAAATAGTAGAATATTAATAGAAATATAACTGTAATTTTTGGATTTCAATAGAAGAAGCTAGTAAAATAGCAGCGAGTAAACTAGCGTGATGGTAGAAAATTAATAAAATTATAACTGTACTTTTTCATTTTCATTAAAAGAAGCTAGTAAAATAGCAGCGAGTAAACAAGCAGCGAGTAAACTAGCGTGAAGGTGGAAAATTAATAAAAATATAACTGGACATTTTCGTTTTCAATAAAAGAAGCTAGTTAACTAGCAGCGTGTAAACTAGCAGCGAGTAAACTAGCGTGAAGGTGGAAATTAATAAAAATATAACTGTACTTTGTCGTTTTCAATAAAAGAAGCTAGTTAACTAGCAGCGAGTAAACTAGCGTGATGGTACAAAATTAAAATTTTGTTTTTCAAAAATTTGTAAATTTTGGTTTTCAATATAAATTTTGAAAATTAATTTATGTTAAAAATCTTTAAATAGTAGAATATTAATAGAAATATAACTGTAATTTTTTGGATTTCAATAGAAGAAGCTAGTAAAATAGCAGCGAGTAAACTAGCGTGATGTTAGAAAATTAATAAAATTATAACTGTACTTTTTCATTTTCATTAAAAGAAGCTAGTAAAATTGCAGCGAGTAAACAAGCATTGAGTAAACTAGCGTGAAGGTGGAAAATTAATAAAAATATAACTGGACATTTTCGTTTTCAATAAAAGAAGCTAGTTAACTAGCAGCGAGTAAACTAGCGTGATGGTACAAAATTAAAATTTTGGTTTTTCAAAAATTTGTAAATTTTGGTTTTCAATATAAAATTTGAAAATTAATATGTGTTATATATTTGTAAATAGTAGAATATTAATAGAAATTTAACTAGAGTTTTTTTTTCATTAAAAGAAGCTAGTAAACTAGCAGAGAGTATACAAGCTGCGAGTAAACTAGCGTGAAGTTGGAAAATTAATAAAATATAACTGGACTTTTTCGTTTTCAATAAAAGAAGCTAGTTAACTAGCAGCGAGTAAACTAGCGTGATGGTACAAAATTAAAATTTTTGTTTTTCAAAAATTTGTAAATTTTGGTTTTCAATATAAAATTTGAAAATTAATATATGTTATATATTTGTAAATAGTAGAATATTAATAGAAATATAACTAGTTTTTTTTTCATTAAAAGAAGCTAGTAAACCAGCAGCGAGTAAACTAGCAGCGAGTAAACTATCGTGATGGTACAAAATTAAAATTTTTTTTTTTCAAAATTTGTAAATTTTGGTTTTCAATATAAATTTTGAAAATTAATTTATGTTAAAAATCTTTAAATAGTAGAATATTAATAGATCTATAACTGTAATTTTTGGATTCAATAGAGACGCTATTAACATAGCAGCGAGTAACTAGCGTGATGGTAGAAAATTAATAAAATTATAACTGTACTTTTCATTTTCATTAAAAGAAGCTAGTAAAATAGCAGCAAGTAAACAAGCAGCGAGTAAACTAGCGTGAAGGTGGAAAATTAATAAAAATATATAACTGGACTTTTTCGTTTTCAATAAAAGAAGCTAGTTAACTAGCAGCGAGTATACAAGCTGCGAGTAAACTAGCGTGAAGGTGGAAAATTAATAAAATATAACTGTACTTTTTCGTTTTCAATAAAAGAAGCTAGTTAACTAGCAGCGAGTAAACTAGCGTGATGGTACAAAATTAAAATTTTTGTTTTCAAAAATTTGTAAATTTTGGTTTTCAATATAAAATTTGAAAATTAATATGTGTTATATATTTGTAAATAGTAGAATATTAATAGAAATTTAACTAGAGTTTTTTTTCATTAAAAGAAGCTAGTAAACTAGCAGAGAGTATACAAGCTGAGAGTAAACTAGCGTGAAGGTAGAAAATTAATAAAAATATAACTGTACTTTTTCGTTTTCAATAAAAGAAGCTAGTTAACTAGCAGCGAGTAAAATAGCATGATGGTATAAAATTAAAATTTTTGTTTTTCAAAAATTTGTAAATTTTGTTTTTCAATATAAAATTTGAAAATTAATATATGTTATATATTTGTAAATAGTAGAATATTAATAGAAATATAACTAGTTTTTTTTTCATTAAAAGAAGCTAGTAAACCAGCAGCGAGAAACTAGCGTGAAGGTGGAAATTAATAAAAATATAACTGGACTTTTTCGTTTTCAATAAAAGAAGCTAGTTAACTAGCAGCGAGTAAACTAGCGTGATGGTACAAAATTAAAATTTTTGTTTTTCAAAAATTTGTAAATTTTGGTTTCAATATAAAATTTGAAAATTAATATGTGTTATATATTTGTAAATAGTAGAATATTAATAGAAATTTAACTAGAGTTTTTTTTTCATTAAAAGAAGCTAGTAAACTAGCAGAGAGTATACAAGCTGCGAGTAAACTAGCCTGAAGGTGGAAAATTAATAAAATATAACTGGACTTTTTTCGTTTTCAATAAAAGAAGCTAGTTAACTAGCAGCGAGTTAACTAGCGTGATGGTACAAAATTAAAATTTTTGTTTTTCAAAAATTTGTAAATTTTGGTTTTCAATATAAAATTTGAAAATTAATATCTGTTATATATTTGTAAATAGTAGAATATTAATAGAAATATAACTAGAGTTTTTTTTTCATTAAAAGAAGCTAGTAAACTAGCGTGATGGTAGAAAATTAATAAAATTATAACTGTACTTTTTCATTTTCATTAAAAGAAGCTAGTAAACTAGCAGCGAGTATACAAGCTGAGAGTAAACTAGCGTGAAGGTAGAAAATTAATAAAAATATAACTGTACTTTTTCGTTTTCAATAAAAGAAGCTAGTTAACTAGCAGCGAGTAAACTAGCATGATGGTATAAATTAAAATTTTTGTTTTTCAAAAATTTGTAAATTTTGTTTTTCAATATAAAATTTGAAAATTAATATATGTTATATATTTGTAAATACTAGACTATTAATAGAAATATAACTAGTTTTTCTTTCATTAAAAGAAGCTAGTAAACCAGCAGCGAGTAAACTAGCAGCGAGTAAACTAGCGTGATGGTACAAAATTAAAATTTTTTTTTTTCAAAAATTTGTAAATTTTGGTTTTCAATATAAATTTTGAAAATTAATTTATGTTAAAAATCTTTAAATAGTAGAATATTAATAGATATATAACTGTAATTTTTGGATTTCAATAGAAGAAGCTATTAAAATAGCAGCGAGTAAACTAGCGTGATGGTAGAAAATTAATAAAATTATAACTGTACTTTTCATTTTCATTAAAAGAAGCTAGTAAAATAGCGGCAAGTAAACAAGCGCGAGTAAACTTACGTGAAGGTGGAAATTAATAAAAATATAACTGGAATTTTTCGTTTTCAATAAAAGAAGCTAGTTAACTAGCAGCGAGTATACAAGCTGCGAGTAAACTAGCGTGAAGGTGGAAAATTAATAAAATATAACTGTACTTTGTCGTTTTCAATAAAAGAAGCTAGTTAACTAGCAGCGAGTAAACTAGCGTGATGGTACAAAATTAAAATTTTTGTTTTTCAAAAATTTGTAAATTTTGGTTTTCAATATGAATTTAAAAAATTAATTTATGTTAAAAATCTTTAAATAGTAGAATATTAATAGAAATATAACTGTAATTTTTGGATTTCAATAGAAGAAGCCAGTAAAATAGCAGCGAGTAAACTAGCGTGATGGTAGAAAATTAATAAAATTATAACTGTACTTTTTCATTTTCATTAAAAGAAGCTAGTAACTAGCAATGAGTAAACTAGCAGCGAGTAAACTAGCTTTATGGTACAAAATTAAAATTTTTTGTTTTTCAAAAATTGTAAATTTTGGTTTTCAATATAAAATTTGAAAATTAATATATGTTATACATTTGTAAATAGTAGAATATTCATAGAAATATAACTAGTTTTTTTTTCATTAAAAAAGCTAGTAAACTAGCAGCGAGTAAACTAGCGTGATGTAGAAAATTAATAAAATTATAACTGTACTTTTTCATTTTCATTAAAAGAAGCTAGTAAACTAGCAGCGAGTATACAAGCTGCGAGTAAACTAGCGTGAAGGTGGAAAATTAATAAAAATATAACTGGACTTTTTCGTTTTCAATAAAAGAAGCTAGTTAACTAGCAGCGAGTAAACTAGCGTGATGGTACAAAATTAAAATTTTGGTTTTTCAAAAATTTGTAAATTTTGGTTTTCAATATAAAATTTGAAAATTAATATGTGTTATATATTTGTAAATAGTAGAATATTAATAGAAATTTAACTAGAGTGTTTTTTTCATTAAAAGAAGCTAGTAAACTAGCAGAGAGTATACAAGCTGCGAGTAAACTAGCGTGAAGTTGGAAAATTAATAAAAATATAACTGGACTTTTTCGTTTTCAATAAAAGAAGCTAGTTAACTAGCAGCGAGTAAACTAGCGTGATGGTACAAAATTAAAATTTTTGTTTTTCAAAAATTTGTAAATTTTGGTTTTCAATATAAAATTTGAAAATTAATATATGTTATATATTTGTAAATAGTAGAATATTAATAGAAATATAACTAGTTTTTTTTTCATTAAAAGAAGCTAGTAAACCAGCAGCGAGTAAACTAGCAGCGAGTAAACTAGCGTGATGGTACAAAATTAAAATTTTTTTTTTCAAAAATTTGTAAATTTTGGTTTTCAATATAAATTTTGAAAATTAATTTATGTTAAAAATCTTTAAATAGTAGAATATTAATAGATATATAACTGTAATTTTTGGATTTCAATAGAAGAAGCTATTAAAATAGTAGCGAGTAAACTAGCGTGATGGTAGAAAATTAATAAAATTATAACTGTACTTTTTCATTTTCATTAAAAGAAGCTAGTAAAATAGCAGCAAGTAAACAAGCAGCGAGTAAACTAGCGTGAAGGTGGAAAATTAATAAAAATATAACTGGACTTTTTCGTTTTCAATAAAAGAAGCTAGTTAACTAGCAGCGAGTATACAAGCTGCGAGTAAACTAGCGTGAAGGTGGAAAATTAATAAAAATATAACTGTACTTTTTCGTTTTCAATAAAAGAAGCTAGTTGACTAGCAGCGAGTAAACTAGCGTGATGGTACAAAATTAAAATTTTTGTTTTTCAAAAATTTATAAATTTTGGTTTTCAATATAAAATTTGAAAATTAATATATGTTATATATTTGTAAATAGTAGAATATTAATAGAAATATAACTAGAGTTTTTTTTTCATTAAAAGAAGCTAGTAAACCAGCAGCGAGTAAACTAGCATGATGGTAGAAAATTAATTTTCTTTTTCATTTTCATTAAAAGAAGCTAGTTAACTAGCAGCGAGTAAACTAGCAGCGAGTAAACTAGCGTGATGGTACAAAATTAAAAATTTTTTTTTTCAAAAATTTGTAAATTTTGGTTTTCAATATAAATTTTGAAAATTAATTTCTGTTAAAAATCTTTAAATAGTAGAATATTAATAGAAATATAACTGTAATTTTTGGATTTCAATAGAAGAAGCTAGTAAAATAGCAGCGAGTAAACTAGCGTGATGGTAGAAAATTAATAAAATTATAACTGTACTTTTTCATTTCATTAAAAGAAGCTAGTAAACTAGCAGCGAGTAAACAAGCAGCGAGTAAACTAGCGTGAAGGTGGAAAATTAATAAAAATATAACTGGACATTTTCGTTTTCAATAAAAGAAGCTAGTTAACTAGCAGCGTGTAAACTAGCAGCGAGTAAACTAGCGTGAAGGTGGAAAATTAATAAAATATAACTGTACATTTTCGTTTTCAATAAAAGAAGCTTGTTAACTAGCAGCGAGTAAACTAGCGTGATAGTACAAAATTAAAATTTTTGTTTTTCAAAAATTTGTAAATTTTGGTTTCAATATAAATTTTGAAAATTAATTTATGTTAAAAATCTTTAAATAGTAGAATATTAATAGAAATATAACTGTAATTTTTTGGATTTCAATAGAAGAAGCTAGTAAAATAGCAGCGAGTAAACTAGCGTGATGTTAGAAAATTAATAAAATTATAACTGTACTTTTTCATTTTCATTAAAAGAAGCTAGTAAAATTGCAGCGAGTAAACAAGCATTGAGTAAACTAGCGTGAAGGTGGAAAATTAATAAAAATATAACTGGACATTTTCGTTTTCAATAAAAGAAGCTAGTTAACTAGCAGCGAGTAAACTAGCGTGAAGGTGGAAAATTAATAAAAATATAACTGTACTTTGTCGTTTTCAATAAAAGAAGCTAGTTAACTAGCAGCGAGTAAACTAGCGTGATGGTACAAAATTAAAATTTTTGTTTTTCAAAATTTGTAAATTTTGGTTTTCAATATGAATTTTGAAAATTAATTTATGTTAAAAATCTTTAAATAGTAGAATATTAATAGAAATATAACTGTAATTTTTGGATTTCAATAGAAGAAGCCAGTAAAATAGCAGCGAGTAAACTAGCGTGATGGTAGAAAATTAATAAATTATAACTGTACTTTTTCATTTTCATTAAAAGAAGCTAGTTAACTAGCAATGAGTAAACTAGCAGCGAGTAAACTAGCTTTATGGTACAAATTAAAATTTTGTTTTTCAAAAATTTGTAAATTTTGGTTTTCAATATAAAATTTGAAAATTAATATATGTTATACATTTGTAAATAGTAGAATATTCATAGAAATATAACTAGTTTTTTTTTCATTAAAAAAGCTAGTAAACTAGCAGCGAGTAAACTAGCGTGATGGTAGAAAATTAATAAAATTATAACTGTACTTTTTCATTTTCATTAAAAGAAGCTAGTAAACTAGCAGCGAGTATACAAGCTGCGAGTAAACTAGCGTGAAGGTGGAAAATTAATAAAAATATAACTGGACTTTTTCGTTTTCAATAAAGAAGCTAGTTAACTAGCAGCGAGTAAACTAGCGTGATGGTACAAAATTAAAATTTTGGTTTTTCAAAAATTTGTAAATTTTAGTTTTCAATATAAAATTTGAAAATTAATATGTGTTATATATTTGTAAATAGTAGAATATTAATAGAATTTAACTAGAGTGTTTTTTTCATTAAAAGAAGCTAGTAAACTAGCAGAGAGTATACAAGCTGCGAGTAAACTAGCGTGAAGTTGGAAAATTAATAAAAATATAACTGGACTTTTTCGTTTTCAATAAAAGAAGCTAGTTAACTAGCAGCGAGTAAACTAGCGTGATGGTACAAAATTAAAATTTTTGTTTTTCAAAAATTTGTAAATTTTGGTTTTCAATATAAATTTGAAAATTAATATATGTTATATATTTGTAAATAGTAGAATATTAATAGAAATATAACTAGTTTTTTTTTCATTAAAAGAAGCTAGTAAACCAGCAGCGAGTAAACTAGCAGCGAGTAAACTAGCGTGATGGTACAAAATTAAAATTTTTTTTTTCAAAAATTTGTAAATTTTGGTTTTCAATATAAATTTTGAAAATTAATTTATGTTAAAAATCTTTAAATAGTAGAATATTAATAGATATATAACTGTAATTTTTGGATTTCAATAGAAGAAGCTATTAAAATAGTAGCGAGTAAACTAGCGTGATGGTAGAAAATTAATAAAATTATAACTGTACTTTTTCATTTCATTAAAAGAAGCTAGTAAAATAGCAGCAAGTAAACAAGCAGCGAGTAAACTAGCGTGAAGGTGGAAATTAATAAAAATATAACTGGACTTTTTCGTTTTCAATAAAGAAGCTAGTTAACTAGCAGCGAGTATACAAGCTGCGAGTAAACTAGCGTGAAGGTGGAAAATTAATAAAAATATAACTGTACATTTTCGTTTTCAATAAAAGAAGCTAGTTGACTAGCAGCGAGTAAACTAGCGTGATGGTACAAAATTAAAATTTTTGTTTTTCAAAAATTTATAAATTTTGGTTTTCAATATAAAATTTGAAAATTAATATATGTTATATATTTGTAAATAGTAGAATATTAATAGAAATATAACTAGAGTTTTTTTTTCATTAAAAGAAGCTAGTAAACCAGCAGCGAGTAAACTAGCATGATGGTAGAAAATTAATTTTCTTTTTCATTTTCATTAAAAGAAGCTAGTTAACTAGCAGCGAGTAAACTAGCAGCGAGTAAACTAGCGTGATGGTACAAAATTAAAATTTTTTTTTTTCAAAAATTTGTAAATTTTGGTTTTCAATATAAATTTTGAAAATTAATTTCTGTTAAAAATCTTTAAATAGTAGAATATTAATAGAAATATAACTGTAATTTTTGGATTTCAATAGAAGAAGCTAGTAAAATAGCAGCGAGTAAACTAGCGTGATGGTAGAAAATTAATAAAATTATAACTGTACTTTTTCATTTTCATTAAAAGAAGCTAGTAAAATAGCAGCGAGTAAACAAGCAGCGAGTAAACTAGCGTGAAGGTGGAAAATTAATAAAAATATAACTGGACATTTTCGTTTCAATAAAAGAAGCTAGTTAACTAGCAGCGTGTAAACTAGCAGCGAGTAAACTAGCGTGAAGGTGGAAAATTAATAAAAATATAACTGTACTTTGTCGTTTTCAATAAAAGAAGCTAGTTAACTAGCAGCGAGTAAACTAGCGTGATGGTACAAATTAAAATTTTTGTTTTTCAAAAATTTGTAAATTTTGGTTTTCAATATAAATTTTGAAAATTAATTTATGTTAAAAATCTTTAAATAGTAGAATATTAATAGAAATATAACTGTAATTTTGGATTTCAATAGAAGAAGCTAGTAAAATAGCAGCGAGTAAACTAGCGTGATGTTAGAAAATTAATAAAATTATAACTGTACTTTTTCATTTTCATTAAAAGAAGCTAGTAAAATTGCAGCGAGTAAACAAGCATTGAGTAAACTAGCGTGAAGGTGGAAAATTAATAAAAATATAACTGGACATTTTCGTTTTCAATAAAAGAAGCTAGTTAACTAGCAGCGAGTAAACTAGCGTGATGGTACAAAATTAAAATTTTTGTTTTTCAAAAATTTGTAAATTTTGGTTTTCAATATGAATTTTGAAAATTAATTTATGTTAAAAATCTTTAAATAGTAGAATATTAATAGAAATATAACTGTAATTTTTGGATTTCAATAGAAGAAGCCAGTAAAATAGCAGCGAGTAAACTAGCGTGATGGTAGAAAATTAATAAAATTATAACTGTACTTTTTCATTTCATTAAAAGAAGCTAGTTAACTAGCAATGAGTAAACTAGCAGCGAGTAAACTAGCTTTATGGTACAAAATTAAAATTTTTGTTTTCAAAAATTTGTAAATTTTGGTTTTCAATATAAAATTTGAAATTAATATATGTTATACATTTGTAAATAGTAGAATATTCATAGAAATATAACTAGTTTTTTTTTCATTAAAAAAAGCTAGTAAACTAGCAGCGAGTAAACTAGCGTGATGGTACAAAATTAAAATTTTTTTTTTCAAAATTTGTAAATTTTGGTTTTCAATATAAATTTTGAAAATTAATTTATGTTAAAATCTTAAATAGTAGAATATTAATAGATATATAACTGTAATTTTTGGATTTCAATAGAAGAAGCTATTAAAATAGCAGCGAGTAAACTAGCGTGATGGTAGAAAATTAATAAAATTATAACTGTACTTTTTCAATTTCATTAAAAGAAGCTAGTAAAATAGCAGCAAGTAAACAAGCAGCGAGTAAACTTACGTGAAGGTGGAAAATTAATAAAAATATAACTGGAATTTTTCGTTTTCAATAAAAGAAGCTAGTTAACTAGCAGCGAGTATACAAGCTGCGAGTAAACTAGCGTGAAGGTGGAAAATTAATAAAAATATAACTGTACTTTGTCGTTTTCAATAAAAGAAGCTAGTTAACTAGCAGCGAGTAAACTAGCGTGATGGTACAAAATTAAAATTTTTGTTTTTCAAAAATTTGTAAATTTTGGTTTTCAATATGAATTTTGAAAATTAATTTATGTTAAAAATCTTTAAATAGTAGAATATTAATAGAAATATAACTGTAATTTTTGGATTTCAATAGAAGAAGCCAGTAAAATAGCAGCGAGTAAACTAGCGTGATGGTAGAAAATTAATAAAATTATAACTGTACTTTTTCATTTCATTAAAAGAAGCTAGTTAACTAGCAATGAGTAAACTAGCAGCGAGTAAACTAGCTTTATGGTACAAAATTAAAATTTTTGTTTTCAACAATTTGTAAATTTTGGTTTTCAATATAAATTTGAAAATTAATATATGTTATACATTTGTAAATCGTAGAATCTTCATAGAATATAACTAGTTTTTTTTTCATTAAAAAAAGCTAGTAAACTAGCAGCGAGTAAACTAGCGTGATGGTAGAAAATTAATAAAATTATAACTGTACTTTTTCATTTTCATTAAAGAAGCTAGTAAACTAGCAGCGCGTATACAAGCTGCGAGTAAACTAGCGTGAAGGTGGAAAATTAATAAAAATATAACTGGACTTTTTCGTTTTCAATAAAAGAAGCTAGTTAACTAGCAGCGAGTAACTAGCGTGATGGTACAAAATTAAAATTTTGGTTTTTCAAAAATTTGTAAATTTGGTTTTCAATATAAAATTTGAAAATTAATATGTGTATATATTTGTAATAGTAGAATATTAATAGAAATTAACTAGAGTGTTTTTTTCATTAAAAGAAGCTAGTAAACTAGCAGAGAGTATACAGCTGCGAGTAAACTAGCGTGAAGTTGGAAAATTATAAAAATATAACTGGACTTTTTCGTTTTCAATAAAAGAAGCTAGTTACTAGCAGCGAGTAAACTAGCGTGATGGTACAAAATTAAAATTTTTGTTTTTCAAAAATTTGTAAATTTTGGTTTTCAATATAAATTTGAAAATTAATATATGTTATATATTTGTAAATAGTAGAATATTAATAGAAATATAACTAGTTTTTTTTTCATTAAAAGAAGCTAGTAACCAGCAGCGAGTAAACTAGCAGCGAGTAAACTAGCGTGATGGTACAAATTAAAATTTTTTTTTCAAAAATTTGTAAATTTTGGTTTTCAATATAAATTTTGAAAATTAATTTATGTTAAAAATCTTTAAATAGTAGAATATTAATAGATATATAACTGTAATTTTTGGATTTCAATAGAAGAAGCTATTAAAATAGTAGCGAGTAAACTAGCGTGATGGTAGAAAATTAATAAAATTATAACTGTACTTTTTCATTTTCATTAAAAGAAGCTAGTAAAATAGCAGCAAGTAAACAAGCAGCGAGTAAACTAGCGTGAAGGTGGAAAATTAATAAAAATATAACTGGACTTTTTCGTTTTCAATAAAAGAAGCTAGTTAACTAGCAGCGAGTATACAAGCTGCGAGTAAACTAGCGTGAAGGTGGAAAATTAATAAAATATAACTGTACTTTTTCGTTTTCAATAAAAGAAGCTAGTTGACTAGCAGCGAGTAAACTAGCGTGATGGTACAAAATTAAAATTTTTGTTTTTCAAAAATTTATAAATTTTGGTTTTCAATATAAAATTTGAAAATTAATATATGTTATATATTTGTAAATAGTAGAATATTAATAGAAATATAACTAGTTTTTTTTTTCATTAAAAGAAGCTAGTAAACTAGCAGCGAGTAAACTAGCATGATGGTAGAAATTAATTTTCTTTTCATTTTCATTAAAAGAGCTAGTTAACTAGCAGCGAGTAAACTAGCAGCGAGTAAACTAGCGTGATGGTACAAAATTAAAATTTTTTTTTTTCAAAAATTTGTAAATTTGGTTTTCAATATAAATTTTGAAAATTAATTTCTGTTAAAAAATCTTTAAATAGTAGAATATTAATAGAAAATATAACTGTAATTTTTGGATTTCAATAGAAGAAGCTAGTAAAATAGCAGCGAGTAAACTAGCGTGATGGTAGAAAATTAATAAATTATAACTGTACTTTTTCATTTTCATTAAAAGAAGCTAGTAAAATAGCAGCGAGTAAACAAGCAGCGAGTAAACTAGCGTGAAGGTGGAAAATTAATAAAAATATAACTGGACATTTTTCGTTTCAATAAAGAAGCTAGTTAACTAGCAGCGTGTAAACTAGCACGAGTAAACTAGCGTGAAGGTGGAAAATTAATAAAATATAACTGTACTTTGTCGTTTTCAATAAAAGAAGCTAGTTAACTAGCAGCGAGTAAACTAGCGTGATGGTACAAAATTAAATTTTTGTTTTTCAAAAATTTGTAAATTTTGGTTTTCAATATAAATTTTGAAAATTAATTTATGTTAAAAATCTTTAAATAGTAGAATATTAATAGAAATATAACTGTAATTTTGGATTTCAATAGAAGAAGCTAGTAAAATAGCAGCGAGTAAACTAGCGTGATGTTAGAAAATTAATAAAATTATAAACTGTACTTTTTCATTTTCATTAAAAGAAGCTAGTAAAATTGCAGCGAGTAAACAAGCATTGAGTAAACTAGCGTGAAGGTGGAAAATTAATAAAAATATAACTGGACTTTTCGTTTTCAATAAAAGAAGCTAGTTAACTAGCAGCGAGTAAACTAGCGTGATGGTACAAAATTAAAATTTTTGTTTTCAAAAATTTGTAAATTTTGGTTTTCAATATGAATTTTGAAAATTAATTTATGTTAAAAATCTTTAAATAGTAGAATATTAATAGAAATATAACTGTAATTTTTGGATTTCAATAGAAGAAGCCAGTAAAATAGCAGCGAGTAAACTAGCGTGATGGTAGAAAATTAATAAAATTATAACTGTACTTTTTCATTTTCATTAAAAGAAGCTAGTTAACTAGCAATGAGTAAACTAGCAGCGAGTAAACTAGCTTTATGGTACAAAATTAAAATTTTTGTTTTTCAAAATTTGTAAATTTTGGTTTCAATATAAAATTTGAAAATTAATATATGTTATACATTTGTAAATAGTAGAATATTCATAGAATATAACTAGTTTTTTTTTCATTAAAAAAAGCTAGTAAACTAGCAGCGAGTAAACTAGCGTGATGGTAGAAAATTAATAAAATTATAACTGTACTTTTTCATTTTCATTAAAAGAAGCTAGTAAACTAGCAGCGAGTATACAAGCTGCGAGTAAACTAGCGTGAAGGTGGAAAATTAATAAAAATATAACTGGACTTTTTCGTTTTCAATAAAAGAAGCTAGTTAACTAGCAGCGAGTAAACTAGCCTGATGGTACAAAATTAAATTTTGGTTTTTCAAAATTTGTAAATTTTGGTTTTCAATATAAAATTTGAAAATTAATATGTGTTATATATTTGTAAATAGTAGAATATTAATAGAAATTTAACTAGAGTGTTTTTTTCATTAAAAGAAGCTAGTAAACTAGCAGAGAGTATACAAGCTGCGAGTAAACTAGCGTGAAGTTGGAAAATTAATAAAAATATAACTGGACTTTTTCGTTTTTCAATAAAAGAGCTAGTTAACTAGCAGCGAGTACACTAGCGTGATGGTACAAAATTAAAATTTTTGTTTTTCAAAAATTTGTAAATTTTGGTTTTCAATATAAAATTTGAAAATTAATATATGTTATATATTTGTAAATAGTAGAATATTAATAGAAATATAACTAGTTTTTTTTTCATTAAAGAAGCTAGTAAACCAGCAGCGAGTAAACTAGCAGCGAGTAAACTAGCGTGATGGTACAAAATTAAAATTTTTGTTTTTCAAAAATTTGTAAATTTTGGTTTTCAATATAAATTTGAAAATTAATTATGTTATATATTTGTAAATAGTAGAATATTAATAGAAATATAACTAGTTTTTTTTCATTAAAGAAGCTAGTAAACCAGCAGCGAGTAAACTAGCATGATGGTAGAAATTAATTTTTTCTTTTCATTTTCATTAAAAGAAGCTAGAACTAGCAGCGAGTAAACTAGCAGCGTAGTAAACTAGCAGCGAGTAAACTAGCGTGATGGTACAAAATTAAAATTTTTTTTTCAAAAATTTGTAAATTTTGGTTTTCAATATAAATTTTGAAAATTAATTTCTGTTAAAAATCTTTAAATAGTAGAATATTAATAGAAATATAACTGTAATTTTTGGATTTCAATAGAAGAAGCTAGTAAATAGCAGCGAGTAAACTAGCGTGATGGTAGAAATTAATAAAATTATAACTGTTACTTTTTCATTTTCATAAAAGAAGCTAGTAAACTAGCAGCGAGTATACAAGCTGCGAGTAAAACTAGCGTGAAGGTGGAAAATTAATAAAAATATAACTGGACTTTTTCGTTTTCAATAAAGAAGCTAGTTAAACTAGCAGCGAGTAAACTAGCGTGATGGTACAAATTAAAATTTTGGTTTTTCAAAAATTTGTAAATTTTGGTTTTCAATATAAAATTTGAAAAATTAATATCTGTTATATATTGTAAATAGTAGAATATTAATAGAAATATAACTAGTTTTTTTTTCATTAAAGAAGCTAGTAAACCAGCAGCGAGTAAACTAGCAGCGAGTAAACTAGCGTGATGGTACAAAATTAAAATTTTTTTTTTCAAAAATTTGTAAATTTTGGTTTTCAATATAAATTTTGAAAATTAATTTATGTTAAAAATCTTTAAATAGTAGAATATTAATAGATATATAACTGTAATTTTTGGATTTCAATAGAAGAAGCTATTAAATAGCAGCGAGTAAAACTAGCGTGATGGTAGAAAATTAATAAAATTATAACTGTACTTTTTCATTTTCATTAAAAGAAGCTAGTAAATAGCAGCAAGTAAACAAGCAGCGAGTAAACTAGCGTGAAGGTGAAAATTAATAAAAATATAACTGGACTTTTTCGTTTTCAATAAAAGAAGCTAGTTAACTAGCAGCGAGTATACAAGCTGCGAGTAAACTAGCGTGAAGGTGGAAAATTAATAAAAATATAACTGTACTTTTTCGTTTTCAATAAAAGAAGCTAGTTAACTAGCAGCGAGTAAACTAGCGTGATGGTACAAAATTAAAATTTTTGTTTTCAAAATTTATAAATTTTGGTTTTCAATATAAAATTTGAAAATTAATATATGTTATATATTTGTAAATAGTAGATTATTAATAGAAATATAACTAGAGTTTTTTTTTCATTAAAAGAAGCTAGTAAACCAGCAGCGAGTAAACTAGCATGATGGTAGAAAATTAATTTTCTTTTTCATTTTCATTAAAAGAAGCTAGTTAACTAGCAGCGAGTAAACTAGCAGCGAGTAAACTAGCAGCGAGTAAACTAGCGTGATGGTACAAAATTAAAATTTTTTTTTTTTCAAAAATTTGTAAATTTTGGTTTTCAATATAATTTTGAAAATTAATTTCCTGTTAAAAATCTTTAAATATTAGAATATTAATAGAAATATAACTGTAATTTTTGGATTTCAATAGAAGAAGCCAGTAAAATAGCAGCGAGTAAACTAGCGTGATGGTAGAAAATTAATAAAATTATAACTGTACTTTTTCATTTTCATTAAAAGAAGCTAGTAAAATAGCAGCAAGTAAACAAGCAGCGAGTAAACTAGCGTGAAGGTGGAAAATTAATAAAAATATAACTGGACTTTTCGTTTTCTATAAAAGAAGCTAGTTAACTAGCAGCGAGTATACAAGCTGCGAGTAAACTAGCCTGAAGGTGGAAAATTAATAAAATATAACTGTACTTTTCGTTTTCAATAAAAGAAGCTAGTTGACTAGCAGCGAGTAAACTAGCGTGATGGTACAAAATTAAAATTTTTGTTT
Source organism: Ericerus pela (assembly GCA_011428145.1). Lineage (NCBI taxonomy): Eukaryota > Metazoa > Arthropoda > Insecta > Hemiptera > Coccidae > Ericerus > Ericerus pela. The sequence goes on from WOFM01001177.1 coordinate 22,599, forward strand.
TTCAAAAATTTATAATTTTGGTTTTCAATATAAAATTTGAAAATTAATATATGTTATATATTTGTAAATAGGTAGAATATTAATAGAAATATAACTAGAGTTTTTTTTTCATTAAAAGAAGCTAGTAAACCAGCAGCGAGTAAACTAGCATGATGGTAGAAAATTAATTTTCTTTTTCATTTTCATTAAAAGAAGCTAGTTAACTAGCAGCGAGTAGTAAACTAGCAGCGAGTAAACTAGCGTGATGGTACAAAATTAAAATTTTTTTTTTCAAAAATTTGTAAATTTTGGTTTTCAATATAAATTTTGAAAATTAATTTCTGTTAAAAATCTTTAAATAGTAGAATATTAATAGAAATATAACTGTAATTTTGGATTCAATAGAAGAAGCTAGTAAAATAGCAGCGAGTAAACTAGCGTGATGGTAGAAAATTAATAAATTATAACTGTACTTTTTCATTTTCATTAAAAGAAGCTAGTAAAATAGCAGCGAGTAAACAAGCAGCGAGTAAACTAGCGTGAAGGTGGAAAATTAATAAAAATATAACTGGACATTTTCGTTTTCAATAAAAGAAGCTAGTTAACTAGCAGCGAGTAAACTAGCAGCGAGTAAACTAGCTTTATTGTACAAAATTAAAATTTTTGTTTTTCAAAAATTTGTAAATTTTGGTTTTCAATATAAAATTTGAAAATTAATATGTGTTATATATTTGTAAATAGTAGAATATTAATAGAAATATAACTAGTTTTTTTTTCATTAAAAAAAGCTAGTAAACTAGCAGCGAGTAAACTAGCGTGATGGTAGAAAATTAATAAAATTATAACTGTACTTTTTCATTTTCATTAAAAGAAGCTAGTTAACTAGCAGCGAGTAAACTAGCGTGATGGTACAAAATTAAAATTTTTGTTTTTCAAAAATTTGTAAATTTTGGTTTTCAATATAAATTTTGAAAATTAATTTATGTTAAAAATCTTTAAATAGTAGAATATTAATAGAAATATAACTGTAATTTTTGGATTTCAATAGAAGAAGCTAGTAAAATAGCAGCGAGTAACTAGCGTGATGTTAGAAAATTAATAAAATTATAACTGTACTTTTTCATTTTCATTAAAAGAAGCTAGTAAAATTGCAGCGAGTAAACAAGCATTGAGTAAACTAGCGTGAAGGTGGAAAATTAATAAAAATATAACTGGACATTTTCGTTTCAATAAAGAAGCTAGTTAACTAGCAGCGAGTAAACTAGCGTGATGGTACAAAATTAAAATTTTGTTTTCAAAAATTTGTAAATTTTGGTTTTCAATATGAATTTTGAAAATTAATTTATGTTAAAAATCTTTAAATAGTAGAATATTAATAGAAATATAACTGTAATTTTTGGATTTCAATAGAAGAAGCCAGTAAAATAGCAGCGAGTAAACTAGCGTGATGGTAGAAAATTAATAAAATTATAACTGTACTTTTTCATTTTCATTAAAAGAAGCTAGTTAACTAGCAATGAGTAAACTAGCAGCGAGTAAACTAGCTTTATGGTACAAAATTAAAATTTTTGTTTTTCAAAAATTTGTAAATTTTGGTTTTCAATATAAAATTTGAAAATTAATATATGTTATACATTTGTAAATAGTAGAATATTCATAGAAATATAACTAGTTTTTTTTCATTAAAAAAGCTAGTAAACTAGCAGCGAGTAAACTAGCGTGATGGTAGAAAATTAATAAAATTATAACTGTACTTTTTCATTTTCATTAAAAGAAGCTAGTAAACTAGCAGCGAGTATACAAGCTGCGAGTAAACTAGCGTGAAGGTGGAAAATTAATAAAATATAACTGGACTTTTTCGTTTTCAATAAAAGAAGCTAGTTAACTAGCAGCGAGTAAACTAGCGTGATGGTACAAAATTAAAATTTTTGTTTTTCAAAATTTGTAAATTTGGTTTTCAATATAAAATTTGAAAATTAATATATGTTATATATTTGTAATAGTAGAATAGTAATAGAAATATAACTAGTTTTTTTTTCATTAAAAGAAGCTAGTAAACCAGCAGCGAGTAAACTAGCAGCGAGTAAACTAGCGTGATGGTACAAAATTAAATTTTTTTTTTTCAAAAATTTGTAAATTTGGGTTTCAATATAAATTTTGAAAATTAATTTATGTTAAAAATCTTTAAATAGTAGATATTACTAGATATATACTGTAATTTTTGGATTTCAATAGAAGAAGCTATTAAAATAGCAGCGAGTAAACTAGCGTGATGGTTAGAAAATTAATAAAATTATAACTGTACTTTTTCATTTTCATTAAAAGAAGCTAGTAAAATAGCAGCAAGTAAACAAGCAGCGAGTAAACTAGCGTGAAGGTGGAAAATTAATAAAAATATACTGGACTTTTCGTTTTCAATAAAAGAAGCTAGTTAACTAGCAGCGAGTATACAAGCTGCGAGTAAACTAGCGTGAAGGTGGAAAATTAATAAAATATAACTGTACTTTTTCGTTTTTCAATAAAAGAAGCTAGTTGACTAGCAGCGAGTAAACTAGCGTGATGGTACAAAATTAAAATTTTGTTTTCAAAAATTTATAAATTTTGGTTTTCAATATAAAATTTGAAAATTAATATATGTTATATATTTGTAAATAGTAGAATATTAATAGAAATAATAACTAGAGTTTTTTTTTCATTAAAAGAAGCTAGTAAACCAGCAGCGAGTAACTAGCATGATGGTAGAAAATTAATTTTCTTTTTCATTTTCATTAAAAGAAGCTAGTTAACTAGCAGCGAGTAAACTAGCAGCGAGGTAAACTAGCAGCGAGTAACCTAGCGTGATGGTACAAAATTAAATTTTTTTTTTTTCAAAATTTGTAAATTTTGGTTTCAATATAAATTTTGAAAATTAATTTCTGTTAAAAATCTTTAAATAGTAGAATATTAATAGAATATAACTGTAATTTTTTGGATTTCAATAGAAGAAGCTAGTAAAATAGCAGCGAGTAGACTAGCGTGATGGTAGAAAATTAATAAAATTATAACTGTACTTTTCATTTTCATTAAAAGAAGCTAGTAAATAGCAGCGAGTAAACAAGCAGCGAGTAAACTAGCGTGAAGTGGAAAATTAATAAAAATATAACTGGACATTTTCGTTTTCAATAAAAGAAGCTAGTTAACTAGCAGCGAGTAAACTAGCAGCGAGTAAAACTAGCTTTATGATACAAAATTAAAATTTTTGTTTTTCAAAAATTGTAATTTGGTTTTCATATAAAATTTGAAAATTAATATGTGTTTATATTTGTAAATAGTAGAATATTAATAGAAATTTAACTAGAGTTTTTTTTTCATTAAAAGAAGCTATTAAACTAGCAGAGAGTATACAAGCTGCGAGTAAACTAGCGTGAAGGTGGAAAATTAATAAAAATAAACTGGACTTTTTCGTTTTTAATAAAAAGCTAGTTAACTAGCAGCGAGTAAAAGCGTGATGGTACAAAATTAAAATTTTGTTTTTCAAAAATTTGTAAATTTTGGTTTTCAATATAAAATTTGAAAATTAATATATGTTTATATATTGTAAATAGTAGAATATTAATAGAAATATCTAGAGTTTTTTTTTCATTAAAAGAAGCTAGTAAACTAGCGTGATGGTAGAAAATTAATAAAATTATACTGTACTTTTCATTTTCATAAAAGAAGCTAGTAAAATAGCAGCGTAAACAGCAGCGAGTAAACTAGCGTGAAGGTGGAAATTAATAAAAATATAACTGGACATTTTCGTTTTCAATAAAAGAAGCTAGTTAACTAGCAGCGTAAACTAGCAGCGAGTAAACTAGCTTTATGGTACAAAATTAAAATTTTTGTTTTTCAAAAATTTGTAAATTTTGGTTTTCAATATAAAATTTGAAAATTAATATGTGTTATATATTTGTAAATAGTAAATATTAATAGAAATTTAACTAGAGTTTTTTTTTCATTAAAAGAAGCTAGTAAACTAGCAGAGAGTATACAAGCTGCGAGTAAACTAGCGTGAAGGTGGAAAATTAATAAAAATATAACTGGACTTTTTCGTTTTCAATAAAAGAAGCTAGTTAACTAGCAGCGAGTAAACTAGCGTGATGGTACAAAATTAAAATTTTTGTTTTTCAAAAATTTGTAAATTTTGGTTTTCAATATAAAATTTGAAAATTAATATATGTTATATATTTGTAAATAGTAGAATATTAATAGAAATATAACTAGAGTTTTTTTTTCATGAAGCTAGTAAACTAGCGTGATGGTAGAAAATTAATAAAATTATAACTGTACTTTTTCATTTTCATTAAAAGAAGCTAGTTAACTAGCAGCGAGTAAACTAGCGTGATGGTACAAAATTAAAATTTTGTTTTTCAAAAATTTGTAAATTTGGTTTTCAATATAATTTTGAAAATTAATTTATGTTAAAAATCTTTAAATAGTAGAATATTAATAGAAATATAACTGTAATTTTGGATTTCAATAGAAGAAGCTAGTAAAATAGCAGCGAGTAAACTAGCGTGATGTTAGAAAATTAATAAAATTATAACTGTACTTTTTCATTTTCATTAAAAGAAGCTAGTAAAATTGCAGCGAGTAAACAAGCATTGATAAACGCGTGAAGGTGGAAAATTAATAAAAAATAACTGGACATTTTCGTTTTCATAAAAGAAGCTAGTTAACTAGCAGCGAGTAAACTAGCGTGATGGTACAAATTAAAATTTTTTGTTTTCAAAAATTTGTAAATTTTGGTTTTCATATGAATTTTGAAATTAATTTATGTTAAAAATCTTTAAATAGTAGAATATTAATAGAAATATAACTGTAATTTTTGGATTTCAATAGAAGAAGCCAGTAAAATAGCAGCGAGTAAACTAGCGTGATGGTAGAAAATTAATAAAATTATAACTGTACTTTTTCATTTCATTAAAAGAAGCTAGTTAACTAGCAATGAGTAAACTAGCAGCGAGTAAACTAGCTTTATGGTACAAAATTAAAATTTTTGTTTTCAAAATTTGTAAATTTTGGTTTTCAATATAAATTTGAAAATTAATATATGTTATACATTTGTAAATAGTAGAATATTCATAGAAATATAACTAGTTTTTTTTTCATTAAAAAAGCTAGTAAACTAGCAGCGAGTAAACTAGCGGATGGTAGAAAATTAATAAAATTATAACTGTACTTTTTCATTTTCATTAAAAGAAGCTAGTAAACTAGCAGCGAGTATACAAGCTGCGAGTAAACTAGCGTGAAGGTGGAAAATTAATAAAAATATAACTGGACTTTTTCGTTTTCAATAAAAGAAGCTAGTTAACTAGCAGCGAGTAAACTAGCGTGATGGTACAAAATTAAAATTTTTGTTTTTCAAAATTTGTAAATTTGGTTTTCAATATAAAATTTGAAAATTAATATATGTTATATATTTGTAAATAGTAGAATATAGAAATATAACTAGTTTTTTTTTCATTAAAAGAAGCTAGTAAACTAGCAGCGAGTAAACCAGCAGCGAGTAAACTAGCGTGATGGTGGAAAATTAATTTTCTTTTTCATTTTCATTAAAAGAAGCTAGTTAACTAGCAGCGAGTAAACTAGCAGCGAGTAAACTAGCAGCGAGTAAACTAGCGTGATGGTGGAAAATTAAAATTTTAGTTTTTCAAAAATTTTTAAATTCTGGTTTTCATATAAATTTTGAAAATTAATTTCTGTTAAAAATCTTTAAATAGTAGAATATTAATAGAAATATAACTGTAATTTTTGGATTTCAATAGAAGAAGCTAGTAAAAGCAGCGAGTAGACTAGCGTGATGGTAAAAATTAATAAAATTATAACTGTACTTTTTCATTTTCATTAAAGAAGCTAGTAAATAGCAGCGAGTAACAAGCAGCGAGTAAACTAGCGTGAAGGTGGAAAATTAATAAAATATAACTGGACATTTTCGTTTTCAATAAAAGAAGCTAGTTAACTAGCAGCGAGTAAACTAGCAGCGAGTAAACTAGCTTTATGTACAAAATTAAAATTTTTGTTTTTCAAAAATTTGTAAATTTTGGTTTCAATATAAAATTTGAAAATTAATATGTGTTATATATTTGTAAATAGTAGAATATTAGAAATTTAACTAGAGTTTTTTTTTCATTAAAAATAGTAAACTAGCAGAGAGTATACAAGCTGCGAGTAAACTAGCGAAGGTGGAAAATTAATAAAAATATAACTGGACTTTTTCGTTTTCAATAAAAGAAGCTAGTTAACTAGCAGCGAGTAAACTAGCGTGATGGTACAAAATTAAAATTTTTGTTTTCAAAAATTTGTAAATTTTGGTTTTCAATATAAATTTGAAAATTAATATATGTTATATATTTGTAAATAGTAGAATATTAATAGAAATATAACTAGAGTTTTTTTTTCATTAAAAGAAGCTGTAAACTAGCGTGATGGTAGAAAATTAATAAATTATAACTGTACTTTTTCATTTTCATTAAAAGAAGCTAGTAAACTAGCAGCGAGTATACAAGCTGAGAGTAAACTAGCGTGAAGGTAGAAAATTAATAAAAATATAACTGTACTTTTTCGTTTTCAATAAAAGAAGCTAGTTAACTAGCAGCGAGTAAACGCATGATGGTACAAAATTAAAATTTTTGTTTTTCAAAAATTTGTAAATTTTGTTTTTCAATATAAAGTTTGAAAATTAATATATGTTATATATTTGTAAATAGTAGAATATTAATAGAAATATAACTAGTTTTTTTTTTATTAAAAGAAGCTAGTAAACCAGCAGCGAGTAAACTAGCAGCGAGTAAACTAGCGTGATGGTACAAAATTAAAATTTTTTTTTTTCAAAAATTTGTAAATTTTGGTTTTCAATATAAATTTGAAAATTAATTTATGTTAAAAATCTTTAAATAGTAGAATATTAATAGATATATAACTGTAATTTTTGGATTTCAATAGAAGAAGCTATTAAAATAGCAGCGAGTAAACTAGCGTGATGGTAGAAAATTAATAAAATTATAACTGTACTTTTTCATATTTCATTAAAAGAAGCTAGTAAAATAGCAGCAAGTAAACAAGCAGCGAGTAAACTAGCGTGAAGGTGGAAAATTAATAAAAATATAACTGGAATTTTTCGTTTTCAATAAAAGAAGCTAGTTAACTAGCAGCGAGTATACAAGCTGCGAGTAAACTAGCGTGAAGGTGGAAAATTAATAAAAATAACTGTACTTTTCGTTTTCAATAAAAGCTAGTTAACTAGCAGCGAGTAAACTAGCGTGATGGTACAAAATTAAAATTTTTGTTTTTCAAAAATTTGTAAATTTTTTTTTCAATATAAATTTTGAAAATTAATTTATGTTAAAAATCTTTAAATAGTAGAATATTAATAGAAATAAACTGTAATTTTTGGATTTCAATAGAAGAAGCTAGTAAAATAGCAGCGAGTAAACTAGCGTGATGTTAGAAAATTAATAAAATTATAACTGTACTTTTTCATTTTCATTAAAAGAAGCTAGTAAAATTGCAGCGAGTAAACAAGCATGAGTAAACTAGCGTGAAGGTGGAAAATTAATAAAAATATAACTGGACATTTTCGTTTTCAATAAAAGAAGCTAGTTAACTAGCAGCGAGTAAACTAGCGTGATGGTACAAAATTAAAATTTTTGTTTTTCAAAAATTTGTAAATTTTTTTTCAATATGAATTTTGAAAATTAATTTATGTTAAAAATCTTTAAATAGTAGAATATTAATAGAAATATAACTGTAATTTTTGGATTTCAATAGAAGAAGCCATTAAAATAGCAGCGAGTAAACTAGCGTGATGGTAGAAAATTAATAAAATTATAACTGTACTTTTTCATTTTCATTAAAAGAAGCTAGTTAACTAGCAATGAGTAAACTAGCAGCGAGTAAACTAGCTTTATGGTACAAAATTAAAATTTTTGTTTTTCAAAAATTTGTAAATTTTGGTTTTCAATATAAAATTTGAAAATTAATATATGTTATACATTTGTAAATAGTAGAATATTCATAGAAATATATTTTTTTTTTCATTAAAAAAAGCTAGTAAACTAGCAGCGAGTAAACTAGCGTGATGGTAGAAAATTAATAAAATTATAACTGTACTTTTTCATTTTCATTAAAAGAAGCTAGTAAACTAGCAGCGAGTATACAAGCAGCGAGTAAACTAGCGTGAAGGTGGAAAATTAATAAAATATAACTGGACTTTTTCGTTTTCAATAAAAGAAGCTAGTTAACTAGCAGCGAGTAAACTAGCGTGATGGTACAAAATTAAAATTTTGGTTTTTCAAAAATTTGTAAATTTTGGTTTTCAATATAAAATTTGAAAATTAATATGTGTTATATATTTGTAAATAGTAGAATATTAATAGAAATTTAACTAGAGTTTTTTTTTCATTAAAAGAAGCTAGTAAACTAGCAGAGAGTATACAAGCTGCGAGTAAACTAGCGTGAAGTTGGAAAATTAATAAAATATAACTGGACTTTTTCGTTTTCAATAAAAGAAGCTAGTTAACTAGCAGCGAGTAAACTAGCATGATGGTATAAAATTAAAATTTTTGTTTTCAAAAATTTGTAAATTTTGTTTTCAATATAAAGTTTGAAAATTAATATATGTTATATATTTGTAAATAGTAGAATATTAATAGAAATATAACTAGTTTTTTTTTTTTAAAAGAAGCTAGTAAACCAGCAGCGAGTAAACTAGCAGCGAGTAAACTAGCGTGATGGTACAAAATTAAAATTTTTTTTTTTCAAAAATTTGTAAATTTTGGTTTTCAATATAAATTTTGAAAATTAATTTATGTTAAAAATCTTTTAGTAGTATTAATATATATAACTGTAATTTTTGGATTTCAATAGAAGAAGCTATAAAATAGCAGCGAGTAAACAAGCGTGATGGTAGAAAATTAATAAAATTATAACTGGACATTT
>WOFM01001179.1:0-19065 GCA_011428145.1 Ericerus pela
TGAAATTGATACTACCCTGGAAATGATTCAGCCAAATAGTTTACAAAAACAATCTGCTCTCTACTGAGGCAGGTTTCATCTATTCCATGTTTTTGTTATGTATTCTAAGTAATAAAACGGCCAAAATCAAAATATCCATTTCACTTCGAATAGACAAATGATAACATATGACACACTATTAATGAAAGAAAGCTGAAATTTTGACATCAGCATATACTAGCTAAATAATCTGTGAAAATTTGGTATGAATCGTATATTTGGTTCTTCAGATATCGCTGAAATACTCAAACTTGATTGAACTCTTAATTATATCACAGGATCTGAACAAAATTTCAGCAATATCTGAAGAACCAAACGTACAATTTCCGCCAAATTTTCACAGTATCCTCAACTAAGCGAAAATTTCTGCATTCTACCACTAACATTCTCTTAAAATTACTTTCGATATCTTTGATTGATTCGTTAACTTTTCAATACTTGAAACAGCACTAATTCCTAAATAAACAATCACGTTTTACTTATCAGCTCACTGAAGGATAACTACTTTTACTGTAGATTCCAATTTTAAAATAGAAAAAAAATTAAATTACCAATTCAAATCTAGTAATACTGTATCCACCTTTTTCTTTTTTATATATATATATATATATCATTTCATTTATGTTATGATTTGATTCATCTTTCATATCACCTGCACGTTTAAAACTATCCACTTCTGTTGGATAGTTCGCTAGTTCATGACTAAAATTTGCACTTACTTGAATTTTTGTTTACACGATGCAATAAAATGTATAATCTATATAATTTTACAAGGAACATTAAAACATTGACAATTGGAAGCAAAACATGAGAAATAAGTTATTCTGCGTACAAGAAGCAGTTTTAACTACATATTTCTATTGACAAATTAATGGATCCTTCAGCCATCGCTTAAGAAAATCAGAACATTGTCGCTATTTTCGATGTACTGTTTTACAGCGAAAGAGTCTGGACCGAAACGACAGGGAATATACTCTACTAGTTCAGAAGTTCCTAACTGAAGCGGTCTAATCAATCCAAGCAACTGAAAAAACGAAAAGCAGAAAAACTGAAATGAGCAGTTCTAATAATTTCAACATTTTCAACAGTCCATGTTTTTAATCTAAAGGTAAACAGAAAATTTTCAACACTTTGTGTGTCACAACAAACATTTTAATGCTGATGTCTCAACGTTTCAATTCCAATATTGACTGATTAGTCATATTACCTTAATTCAGTGATATATCGCGATACATAGTTTTTGAAAAATGGTGATGAATTATACAACCTTCGAAATGCTTTACTGAAGTGTATGGTTTCACATGACGTTGTTAAAATTTAAAATTTATTTTTTCTTTCCTTTTTTCTTCATCTTCCTCCTCTGTGCTTCTAACTCTAATGTAGAATTTCAAAAAACAAAAAGCTTCAATACTTACAATTAACTTTCAAATGCCTTTTTTCCCTGATGCTCGCTCATGGAAAATATCTGGTTAGTTATTGATTTTACTTTAGGTATCGATTAAAAATTGCTTTAAAATTAAACGTGGTTCCTCTAGTAGAGACAATGATGCTGTACAGCTATTACCTGAAAATAAATTGATATAACACAATGCCAAAGTGAATTTTCGGTATGTTTCTACAAATTCAAATATACTTACTAAACATAATTCGGGCGTACTTAAGCTGTTGAATACTTCCGGATAACACGTTGGAAGGAAGCAATCAATGCACTCGACAACGTCTTTGGAGGTTAATGCCTTTCTTTTTACGCCAAGTCTACTTGTTAGGAAGAACTAGACAGAAATCCATTCATTATAAATATGTTCACATAACTTGAAACTCTACTACCGCAAAACATTGCACTAACTAAGACTTGTCGAAATTCTTCCTCTGAGAATCGCATTTGACTCAACCGCTTGATACGACTGACAATATCTGGATCTAAGCTTAAATGAGACACGTTTTCATTCCATTCTTAACAAAGTCTCTCGGAAAATCAGATGTGTCCAAAGATAATAGAGTTCGAAAAGCAGAAAAAATTCGATCAGTAATATTTTTTGATTCGAGGTAGACAATTTTTCCAGAAAATCGGGAAGTTACTCTTTTTCCCAACCGTTGAAGGCAAGTGTGATCAGTGGTAACACCAATAATACAAACGGGCACCTAAAAATGAAACAAAATTAAGATCAAAATAAACAGACAACTCATATAGAAAAAAATAAAAAATAAAACCCTTACTTTCGAATGCAATATGTCAATCATGGGGTAGATAAGTGTGTTCTCTCCCTCATCGCAGAACAAGTGAAATTCATCGAAAATGAAAATTACGGGTTTGTTTTCATTTTCGTTACGAATACATTTAAAACGTAATCTACTTTATCTGGACAAGGAAATGAAAAAATAATTAAAGCAGGTTAAAGAAAGCTTCTAGTGTTTTTAAATACAGGTTCACTGAACAACTCACCGGCTATAGCACCCATAATTTCCATATCAGGTAAACAATCTACACTAAGATTTTCAACTATTTCGTGAAAGGCGCTATCTGCTTCACTGTGCAACCGACCGTACAACTGAATTATGGTATAGTTTCCTTCTGAATTAGCTTTAATATCATGAATCGCATTTTCTACCATCTGAATGAAAGAAAATATCCAATATTGAAAATATGAATGACTTCACAATCAATACGTTTCCTATAAGAAAAGGAGATCTACTAAGCAACAAAGGTAAATCATTTTCAAGATCAAACAACACAAACCCGTGTCGTTGACGATTTCGTCAAATCAACAATCAAAGCTGAAGTACTTTCACCAGTTTCAATCGTGTTTAAAATTTGTTCAATGAGCCATTTTTTCTCTTCATCAAAGCTTTCTATGAGAGTTTCTTCACGTATTCTCTTCCGTAAATAGTTACCAATCTCATTGTAATCCATATTCATCTTCGAAATCCGGCTTGAAAAAAATTTACAAAATACAAAACTACTGTTGAAGCAAAACAAATTTCCATGATTCGAAGAGAACAAATTACGAATAAAATTCCATGTAAAAATCAAGAACTTCAATACTGAGCGTTTTCTTAGGTCCGTGGTCTGTAACGTCTTTATTTTTATTTTTTATTATCATTTTTTTCATCCTTTAATTTTGGTTGATACCTTCGCGGATATATATATGATGGAGGCGACACATAGGTAGTTTCGGTGTCCAACTTATAGAAAGCGCGTTTACAAACACGTGTACTTCCATCTAAATATCTGATTGGAGGAAAATCTCGCCATTCGCATTTATTAATAAACACTGGCGTACGAAGTACCTCACTTTTACACCGATTTTCGATTCTGATTGATTGCAGTGTAGAGTTTAGGGTACTTCGTACACCAGCATGCGGCATCCATTGTCTGGTCACTCAACCCAATGTTAAAACTATTCCATGTCATCTCCATCATATAACCTCAAAAATACCACGAAATACTCTCGTGTTCATTTAGGTTCATTTAGCCATCAGTCTTATCATGAAAAGTGTTGTAACGGAAATCCCACCTTCTATCTTTCTTCATCATCATCACAAACACATTATATATATATGTCATATGTACACTCTCATCACGAAGTGCTTCCCCTACTACTCTCGATCCGATAACGCTGTTGCTGCGCCATTTCGTATTTCGTTTGTGAAACATAATTTAGTCGCTAATAAAATGTCTGTAAAGTAAAAAGTCTCAAGTTCTTTCGATCCTCGTTCTGTACGCCTCACATCATGTTGTAACGGAAATCCCACCTTCTCTTTTTCTTCATCATCATCATGAACACACAATATATATATGTCATATGTACACTCTCATCACGAAGTGCTTCCCCTACCATTCTCGATCCGATAACGCTGTTGCTTCGCCATTTCGTATTTCAGTTGTAATTTATATTTCAGTCGCTAATAAAATGTTAAAGTAAAAAGTCTCAAGTTCTTTCGGTCCTCGTTCTGTACGCCTCACATCACATCAAAAAGGATTCGTGATCCGAAAAGTTCGGATCCTGCCCACTCCTCATCGCACTGTACCATTTCTAATCTAATCATTTTTGCGGTCTTTACCTGGGCCGACGTGAATTGCGCCATTTGTGTATGAATCTGAAACATGAGATATTTTGGAATCTTTTGTTTGCTATTCCACTTTCAACATGTTCAAAATTAAAATTATGCATCATAAGTTTTTAATTATTTCTCACCCCCAAATGTAATTCTAATCCGATTTCCAGTATCTGTTGTTTTGTGGTATCATTTGGTACTTCCTCGTCATAATGAGCAAGTACTCTAATTAATGCGAGGTCATGATCGAGAAAAAAGACTAGATGCAGGTAACCGAATTTTATCATTTCACACATTTACGTTTCTCTACCTTCATCTCGATTTATACTTCAAAATCAAATCTTCTCTGTACTACTTTCAGGTTCATCGAATCATGTGAAAATTGAGGACGTTTTTGAACAGTTTCTGAGATTTTGCAGAAACGCCACCATCGGGCCTAGTGGCGAAGTTTCTTGGCCATTGAATTCAGTCCGAAAATTTCGCAACCCCCATTTAAACCCAGCCGATCAATGTTGTTCTCAAAAAACACAGTTTGTTGAGAAAGTTTCGAATTTCGATGACGTGACAGGTACCGGCGCGCGTAGCTCATCATCGAACAGCGAAAGCGACGAATTATCTTCACAAAATTCGGATAGCATATCACACGGCAGTGATATCATCGAGCCAACCTCAGACATACCTGAAAAAGATCAAGTTATTACCAGTTCGTCCTCACATTTTGAGCAGATTCTGCATCTTTCGAACGTAGGTTTACGTCCTGACGAAATGAGTCCGCCATCAGAATCTATAGTACTAAAGCGAAAACGAAATCGATATTCTCGACTTAGTCATGAATCGGATATCGAAAATTTCTCCTTCCAGGTTAGTTAGTTCAATTTATTTGTATTTCATACAGTTGGTTATGCTAGGATGGAATTTTTACTTGAGATTTTTTATGAAATCGTTTCCTCATGACACGTCGTTTAAATTCACTTCATTGCAAATGCCAAGTTACATAATATGGCTTGAAAATTTATGATTTATGATTTTTATTTAGGAAAAAAATAATTTTCGTTTGCTTATCCAGGAAAATTTATTCGTTAACTTTACTGTGAGGAAATTCAGTCCTAATTCGTATATTCTTACTATGAGAATTATATATCTTACCAGGGTGTGCATTATTAACAAACTGAGTAATGAAATGTGCCAAAAAAGAGACATTTTTCAATTCTCTGACGTTACTTAGTGATTCAGAAATTTGAATGGATTCGTTTGCATTCAAACTTAATTTGTTAAACTTAGGCTTAGAATAAAGAAAGAATAAAAAGAAACCATTAACGGATATTGAACCTTTCATTAAAAATTGATTGAGTGTTAGACTGTTCTGATAAATAGTTGTCCTTATCCTTTGATAGAAATTGCTTTCATTGTAGTGTGCTATTACTCACTAAATTGTTATGGTTACTTTTTTTATGTGTTGCAATATTGCATTATTACATGTGTTCTTGAAAATAATGAAACTAATGCAGCAGTCGTGTTCTTACAGGGATTGTACGAGAAATTTGATGGAAAGTACGGAGGTGATTTCGAGGAAGATGCGTCTGTTCCATTGCCAGTGAGTTCCGCTTTGTTTTTATTCTATGTTGTTACTTATTTCCTTTCAAAGCGCTCTGAAAATAATCGTTCCCTTGATCTTAAATTTATTGGTATTCTTGAATTAGATAACGTATTGAAAGAAAAAAAGAAGCACTTTGTATTAAAATTGATTACTATTCCTAATTGTTATATCTAACATTTATCTCATATCCATATTGAAAATCTGAAACCAGCGCGCGACTGTTCGAGTGTTTGATATCTAAAATGAAATTGAAGGTAAAGATTAACGAGTAGCTAAAGCAAAAATGAATGGGTATAAAAAAAATAAAAGGAGAGAATGAGATATTTGGAGTGATGAGTGAATATTTTGTTAAGGCAGTTGACTACCCTGCTGCTGCTTTCAGGAATTTAAAAAATGTGATGTGGTTACAGATAAGTGCTTCGGACGAAGAAAAAGCGAGGGAAACAGTGAGGACAATAAACCATAACACACTAGTTGTCACGCCTGTTTTTGCCATGTTATGGAGTGTGAAGATCAACATTTTTCAAAATTGAAGTAAAAAGGGATCACTAACACAATAAAACTCATAAAGGCAAAGTGAATATTACTGTCTGTCCAAAACTACAGAACCATTCTACAGATTTAGAGGAAATTGCAAGATCCATTTTTGTTATTTGAAGAAAGGTTTGAAATCATTATCAAAGTCTGTATGCCCTCTGAAAACAATGTTGAGCTATTTCACAAAAATTGAACAATTCCGTTTTTTTATTTTTTGTCATTGGCAGTAAAACAAAAATGAACAAAAAACGAATAAAATATGCTACAGAAAAACTATTTTTTCACTCCCTTTTTCCTAACCTTCAAATATTTATCTCTTTTTCACATTACGAACTTTTTCTACCCTCATTTGAGACCTGGTTGCCAGAATTTACTGTTCTCATTTTTTAAATCAACCATATCTTCATACCAAATAATACAATTTTATTCAAAAAGTACAAATGTACAATTTGGTTCTCTTCAGAAAGAGCTCCTTTTAGCAAAAACTCAAGTTGGGAATAGAGGATTGTGGGGACTCACTAGTATGAGGTAAAGGGGCTCAGACCCCTTGACAACAGTCGCCGCCCCAAAGGGCAGACAAATAATCGTCCTTGTGACGTTAAACACACAAAACTCGTTCGATTGTAATTACCTGTATGTACTTGCTGGTAATGTACGAGTACTGAATCGTGACACAATAAGATGATGTCACGATTTGTATACGAACTGGCCAGCCATCTCTTATCGATAGGGATGATGCAACCTGGCCATTCTCACCAATGTACGTATTCTCTTACGTACGTGTGTTTGTGTGCATGTAAATAAGCCGTATATAAACCACCCAAATTGGCTCTAAAATTGCCAGTGTACTGTCTGGTTCTGGCTTACCCGTACTTATGTATGAAGTGGCTGAACATGCTTAAATTCTGTTGAATTTCCTTCTGGTGAGAATATCTCTCACGACAAGGTATTCCACAGTGGTGACCTCGACGTGATTTTGGCTACGTTGTGAGGTGTCTTGAGGCGCATTGCGCTTTTATAAAAATTTGGTGCGGTGCACTTGCGATAAACTCGCTTGCTTGGCAAATAAAAATATTTTTTTGCAGACTTAGACACCTTTTAGGTCGTCGAAGTAGAGTCTGCTGAAATGGGAATTCATACCCCTCTCCTTAAAATATATAAACAAGGAGAAACCAGACAGTAGACCTGGAGGAAGAAGGTTGGACTCATCCCCCAACCCCCCCCCCCAGACTTTGACTCAACACTCCACAAATTTAACAAATCTGGAAGAAGGCCCTCAACACCCAGAATTAGCACGACTGGGAATTTCAATAAATAAAGAACAGTTAGCAGTTAAAACGTTGAGAAGTAGTCAAACTTTAAGCCAAAGTTCTGACCCAAAAACACCTGTCCTACAAACACAGGAGCCGGTGTTTGCTTGTCATCAGAAAGACACAGCAATGGTCCCACCACCAACTGAAAACCCACAACCATCGCAGGGAGGTAGTAGTCAGCCACTGCTGACACCCGAAGTCTTGGCGCAGATTATGCAACTTTTGCAATTGCAGCCAGGGCAAAACCCCAACTTCTATAGACGGAGGATAGAGATCCCGGAATTTCTGCCTAATGAGGTAGACTTGTGGTTGACACTCTTGGAAGGCAGGTTCAAAACAGAAAACAACGCAGAACCAGCGGCATCTACACATCTGTGGAGGCATGCTACCACAGATAATCTGCCACATTCCGGATATTATGGAATGCCCTTCGACAGAAGATGATAAATATGCCTGGTTTGTCAAGAAGATCAAAAATGTATTTGGAAAAACAAAGAACAAAATTATTGATGATGTGATGGGTGGTATGAAGATGGGGGATGACAAACCCTCAATCTTCATGGCAAAATTGAGATAAAAGGCGGACAATATAGTAGCCCCTTCTGTCATAGGTAACCAATTTTGCAAACAACTTCCACAAAGTGTTGTGCAATGCCTAGCTGCCGTAGGTTCGACCGTGATAAATACATCCGCAGACTTGGATTTCCTTGCAAAATCAGCAGATAACGCACTCGAATACACCAGGTCAAAGCCCATGGTCAGTGCAGTATCTGCAGAGACCGGAGAACTCGCCCAACTTCGAGCCCAAATAGCTCAGTTGACCAACGAAGTAAAACAGAACAAAAGCCAAAGCTCAATGAAATCCAATGGTAGCTAGCGACAACGATCGAAATCAAGAAACAACACTAACAACAATGGCAATAGCAGAGGACAACAGTCCAGGTCCAGAGACCGAAGATCGAGTTCCAACACCAGGGGTCAGAGTTCAACTCCTAAAAACCAGTCTCAAAATTGGGATGAACTTTTACGGATCCTGTCTGACTATCCTGGAGTCACTCAACCATCAATTCGCAGGCATCCTACATACAAACACGATATGGTTCATTACATAGAAACCAAAGGACAGCCTTGCTATGCTAGAGCACAAAGGTTACTGCCTGACAAACTCAAAGCAGCATGGGAGTATTTCCATCGCATCATTGAGGAGGGCGTATGTCGCCCCTCAAAAAGCTCATGGAGCTCCCCTATCCACATGACCAAAAAAGCAAGTGGAGAGTGGCGAAGTGTCGGAGACTACAGGGCCTTAAATGCCATAACAGTTCCTGATCGCTACCCAATCCCCAATATAATGGACTTCAATGCGAATATGAAGGGTAAAACGATGTTCACCAAAATTGACATCAACTGGGCATTACACTAAATTCCTATGGCTGACCAGGATGTACCAAAGACAGTGGTTATAAACCTCTTTGGACTATTCGAATACCTTCGAATGCCGTTTGGACTTCGCAACTCAGCACAAACTTACCAGAGATTTATCAATGGACTGTTTTGGGAATTGCTGTTTGCATATGCATACTTGGATGATATCTGCATATGCTCTGAGGGTGGTGAGCAACAGCACGAGGAGAATGTAAGAGCTGTCATACAGCGTATACACGCTGCCGGGCTTACTATCAACGTAGGCAAAAGCTTATATGCACAGACTAAAATTGACTTCCTCAGCTACAAAGTCTCGACCAAAGGCATTTCCCCCTTGAAGACCAAAGTAGAGCCAATACTGAACTTCCCAAAACCCCTAAATGTCGCTGAACTTAAGCGTTTCTTAGGGATGGTGAACTTCTATAGACGTTGCATGAAGAATGCAGCAGCCAAACAAAGTAAGCTGTTTGCACTAATAAAGACAAGTAAAAAGAAAGATAAGACCACTCAAATTCAATGAAGAAGCTGAACAGGCCTTTGAGAAAATCAAAGATACACTGGCAAATGCAACTCTATTGACTCATCCAGACAAGTCTGCCATTATGCGTGCGTACCGATGCCTCTGATTTTGCTATTGGTGCAACCTTGTACCAACTTGACAAAGACAACAAGAAGTTACCGCTAGCTTTCTTCTCGAGGAAGCTCTCAAAAACAGAAAAGAACTATAGTACATATGATAGGGAATTGCTCGAATTTTTGCTGCGTTGAAGCATTTCAGGCACCAATTAGAGGGTAGATGTTTTTCTGTGTATACTGACCATAAACCCCTAACATATGCCTTCACACAAAAAGCAGAACCCACATTGCCGAGAAGAGCACGACAAATAGACTATATTGGTCAATTGACTACTGACATTCAGTATATAAGTGGAGAACTTAACACTCCAGCTGATGCTTTGAGTAGAATCGAAGCTATCTCGGCTCCTGTCCAATTGCCTTATGCTGAAATAGCTAAAGCACAGCTTAAGGATGCAGAATTGCAAGAGTTGTTATCAAACGATGATACTACTCTCAAATTGAGACAGAGAAAAATTCCCAGTACTGATGTTTTATTAACATGTGACATCAGTACAGGTAAGAATAGACCATTTCTACCAGTAAAATATCGCAGGTTAGCTTTCAACAGTGTACACAATCTGTCACATGCTGGGCCAAAATGTAGTGCTAATTTAATTTCGGCAAGGTTTGTATGGCCACAAATGAAGTCTGACTGCAACAAATGGGCTCGCAGTTGCCTGAACTGTCAAGAATCCAAAGTAGGAAGACCCGCTCGCCCCTCAAATCCTTCAAACAGAGTGGTTTAAAACTGTACATATGGACTTGGTAGGCCCATTGCCACCATCTCAAGGACACAGATACCTGTTAACGATAATAGACAGGGCAACACGATGGCCAGAAGCAATCCCTCTACACGAGATGACAGCCCCTACAGTAGCTGCAAGGTTATACGATACCTGAATTGCGAGGTATGGCGTACCAGAAGTCATAATTGCGGACCAAGGTTGCCAATTTGAGAGCTCGCTCTTTAAAGAGTTGTCTAATAAGCTTGGTGTTCAACATAGTCACACCATAGCTTACCATCCTCGAGCCAATGGCAAAATTGAGAGATGGCATAGAGCTCTCAAAGCCTCTATCATGTCACATGATACAAAGAGATGGGTAGAAGTACTTCCCTACCATCCTCTTAGGCCTTCGATCTGTCCTACAAATGGATACAGGTCACTCTGCAGTGCAACTAGCATTTGGCAAAGAGCTATGCCTTCCAGAGGACTTCTTCACAAAATGAAGGAAGTTAGCCCCAAAATTATGGTACAAAATATAAGAAACGATGCCAACAATTTTCTAGAACAGGCAGCTCGCCATGGCCAGCCCAAGATTTACGTCTCAAAACATTTGGCCAATACTTCACACGTATTTGTTAGAGATGAAAAAATGAGATCTGCGCTGGAGAAACCATACGCCGGTCCTTACAAAGTAGTATCACAAGATGAGAAAAACTTTGTGATACTACTCATTGCAGGCGAACCTCGAACAATTTCAATCGACAGATTGAAGCCTGCATACATGGTAAGCGACGATAAAAGAATAAAAATGTTGCAGAGGGAGAACATAGAAAATATCCAGACAAATTCCCAAACAAATACGGAAGAATCTGTCGAAAAAAGTGAAACAAATAATTCACAATTGAAAACACCAAAAAAGTCTGTAAGATTTTCAGACGATGTTACTACCAAAACATTCAATCCGGAAGCCCCCATATGCCCACGAAAAAGAGGCAGGCCCCTAGGCAGTAAAAAATGTAAAAATTCTCATCCTTCTCGCAAGTCTGAGAGGTTAATGTGAAAAAAACAAAATTTACTCCCAAAAAAGTAAAATCCGCTACGTAAGTTGAAACCCGCCAAAAAATATGCGACAAAAATCGGAACTCCGTGAGACAAAAGAAACTCCGGAGATAAGCAAACGAGGAATGCCAACAAAAAGAAAATGACAGGAATAAACAAATCCATGTGCGATACGGAAATAAACATCGCTACGTCCGTTTACCGTTAAATACAAAGATAATCTCAACGTTGTGACGTCACAAGTGGAGATTCCTTTGTAATAAAAATTCGAAAAAATATATTCTATGAGTTTATTTCAGGCATAACTTTGCTTAAACCGATCAGAACTTAATCGGAAAACTTGAATACGGCCGAGAATTTTAAGCGCTATCCCCTCTACATGCTGATAAGAAGATGTGAAAATAATAAAACCAAACTGTAATGGTAAATCAAAAACAGCAGTAAATTCACCCATTTTAGAACTGCCATAGATCTTAGACGTGTTTTCTGAAACAATATTTTTGGTTCCTTTTCCTCAACAACCATTCTAATGTTGCTGCCAACCAATACCATCCTGAAGTCTGCCACCTCCCAGACTTTAAAAAACTGCTGAGCCCTCACAAACTCAGCAGAAAATCAAGCAGAAAATAGAGCTGGATCGGATAGAGGAGGAGCTGCTCATGGACAAAGCTCCTCCCATAGACGATGTCCTAGAGGAGATGACAACTCCGCTTCCCCCGATAGTCTCTCCTCCCTGGTCACTGCCAGAACCAACCCCGATTCCAGAACCCCCAAAATTGGAGTCAAAACCCGCAGAAACCAGGGAACTGATGAAGTTCCTCTTCACGGGGGAGAGGGCAGCAAATGAAAAGGCGAAGATGGCTGCCCTAGCATCGGAGACTTCAAACTCCCCGATGCTGAGGAAGCCACTCTTCAAATAACTGCTACACCCTCACTCCCGCCACCACCCATACGCCTACACAAAAAATTGTCCACCTAGGCGTAGGGGAGAAGGCAGACGCGCCCAATACCAGGCGCGCACCGACGCAAGATGGCAATCATTTGAATGCGTCGGCGCTGCTGTTGGAAGCGCACTAGCCAAGTGGGAGGCAGACCAGAAGAGGCGCTGATAAACCCGCAAGTCCCCCCAGGCCTGCGCAATTTGATCATTTTTGTGGCGCAAAAACTGGGAGGGAGTATCTGTGGGGACTCACTGGTATGAGGTAAAAAGGCTCGGACCCCTCAACGATAGTCGCCGCCCCAAAGGGCAGGCAAATAATCGTCCTTGTGACGTTAAACACAAAACTTGTTCGATTGTAATTACCTGTACATACTTGCAGGTAATGTACAAGTACCAAATCGTGACACAATAAGATGATGTCACGATTCGTACATGAACTGGCCAGCTATCTCTTATCTCAATAGGGGATGATGCGACCTGGCCATTCTCACCAACGTACGTATTCTCTTACATACATGTTTGTGTGTGTGTAAATAAGCCGTATATAAACCACCTGAATTGGCTCTAAAATCGCCACTGTTCGTCTGGTTCTGTCTTACCCATATTTATGTACAAAGTGGCTGAACATGCTTAAATTCTGTTGAATTTCCTTCTGGTGAGAATATCTCTCACGACAATGTATTCCACAAGGATTTTGTTCCCAAAATTTGATCACTCCCATCGCGTTCAAAAGTGAAATTTTTGTTATATATAATTTTGTTTCAGACCCTTTATTTGACTGAGACATACGCACAAGTACATTCCCTTGAAAATTTTTTGTGCCTTGTATCTCAAAAAAGAGTTACTTAGAAAAATGTTAAACATGTAAAAAGTTGAAATTGGCCCTATTTTGAGACCCCGGTGGTTGAAAAATAGTTCTAATGAAAAAATTAACGTCAAATTTGAACTCAGCGCCTCAACAAATATTAAAATTATATTGGCTCTTTTGAGCACCTGATAGTCGCTCATCTAAAAACAATTATAAATGTTGTATGACACCACATAATGTGAAAAGTCAGAATTAGCCCCATTTTTGATCCCCTTTGTTTCAATAAATAGGTCAAATGAAAAGATTAACGCCAAATTTGAAATCAGTGCATCAATATACATTACAAATAATATATTATTACTCAATGGAAATGTGAAAAGACAAAATTTTAGTAATGTGCATTAATCGATTAGTCAACTTATCAGTTTTTTGGAAATCGATTAATTTTTTGCAAAGTTAATCAGTTTATCATTTATTATTCAGGTTAGACAGGAATCAGAAATTTTTTTTGATTCTTGTCATTTTTTATCTTATTTTGGTTGAAAAATTGATTTGACTTGTAGATTTGATATTATTTTGATAAAATACAAAAAAACATTTGAACTATCGAAGAAATCTGAAAATTTTAGAATTAACTTTTGTGGCGGCACCCACACTCCATCGGCTAATTGCCGTTTCTCTCCCTCGAACACCATCACCCAGACCGAGGCCGAGTGTATACGGTGCTGACTTTTGTGGAGGTGAACGAGGGAGGTTTTAGGTGGTTTGGCTGGTACAGGTTCGAATCCCCATGCCGCCTGAACACCTAAAGTGGTGACCCTCGACGTGATCGTGAGGGTATGGTCATGCATGCCATCTCTCAGACACGTACAAAACTGGTAGCTGTGGTGGTGCGTCACACCACCAATGCCGGTATGTGACGGCGGTGTAGAGGGTGTGCCATGGTGCGGTGATGAGAGTGGGCATCACCACGCGCCAGTGTACATCCCTACCCGCAAGGTGTCTCCGTACTAGGTATCACATTACACTCCGCTATACTGGGGGGGAGTGGTGTGGTGGCAACCACACTACGTCGGCTAGAGGGAGGTTTTAGGTGTTTGGCCAGTAAGGGTTTGAATCCCCGTGCCACCTGAACAAATTTCAATTATCAATTATTATTTCTCAAAAAAAAATTCATATACTATACGCCATCCCAAAAGATAAAACGCAAGAATTCTTGAATCTACCAACAGGCTGCCTCAAACGACTGTTATTAAATTGAATTAAATTTACTATGCCTTATTTACTCACTTTAAGAACGACATGACATCACACGCAGGTTGTAGGTAAAAGGGAAAGGAAAAAACATAATTCACAATTATGAGGCCGAGAAAGTTACAAATTTTTAATTTCATGTAGTATTGATTACGCTGAACTGTGCTGTTGTGTATAGCTAGCTTACTGACGTCATGTTCTTAAATGAATGAGATATAGGCAAAATTAAAAATTTTGACGAACAGATGACGTTCAATGTGAATCTGTATCATTTCCTCTCCCCACAATTTCCATATGCTCTGTGTATTGCGGGTGGTGGTTTGCGTTTTCTTTGGAACCGAGTATAATTCAAAATTGATAAAGTGATATGAATTTTGATACAATTAGATGCACTTGATTAATCGATTGTTCCCCAACTAATCAATTGCTTCAATAATCGATTAATCTGGAAATTTTTCGATTAATCACGTATCATTACAAATTTGACCCTTTTTTGAACTTCTTAGCGTGGAAAAAATGAAATATTAAGTGGCAACTAGAGAGATCGAGAGTCTGTTGACACCAGTCAGAAAAAATGTCTGAATAGTACAAGTAAGAATGGAATTCAGTTAAAAAAAATAAAAAATATTTATGATAGTCACCCGTTTAACTGGTAACGAAAAAAATTCTTCAAAAAGTGTTTGTGGCCTATATCTGCGGCCTCTTAAACATTTTCGAAATTCAAAAAAAAATAAAAATAAAAAAAATTTGATGTCACACTGATGCACCATTATACCAATTTTCAGCTTTCTACCTCAATGGGAAGTAGGAAAATAAATGCGGACGTTTTAGAATTTCATGTGGTAGATAAGAATAGAACAATTTATTTTATACTTTTTTCAACTTCCTCATCACTGTGTTCTCCGTCTCTGTTATGTAATTATATATTTTCAGTGTATAATAATTCATATATTTGTTTAGCAATTCCGCAAAATTTTCCGACCTGTTGGTCTGGACATGAATGGTGTATTTCAATGTGAAATCAACCAAGGAAACAATAATACCGATGAAATTAATCCTTCGGGAGTTATTCCACGTTCGACCACTGCGGAGGAAAATTTGGATGGTGAGGCGAAACTTTATGTAAACGATGTGGAAAACGACGACAGTGACTGCAAGTCTGCCAGCTATACAGACGCCAAAGAAGATTCTTTCGAACTTTTTCGATCTCCTCGTAAAAGCCCTCTCCAAAGAAATGGCGGTAAGTACTATTTACAATAATATGCCGAATGTATTCTCTCTTATTCTGCATCTTCTAAGTTCAAATACAAGATTTGAATATCCTCTTGAAATTTCACGTTCGTGTGCCAGTCATCAGCGTGCAATTTAGTTACGCAGAACTGGACTAATTTGAATTTGTAATCTCTAAAATTTCCAGCTTCCCGGATACATATGGCTAAACGTTTTTTCGTCATTTTTTATTGATGAATTAGAAGTTTTTTTAAATTTTTTGTTTATTATTTTTTTCGAGCGTCATTTTGAATTTATTATCAACATTTCTGCTTAATTAAGATAATCACATTAAATTCAAAGTTGGTCGATTCCAACTTTTCACTTTGAAAAATAAGCTCATCGACATGTAATATCCAAAAGAAATTATAATAGAAAAATACGCTATTTAAGGCTACTCGAAAGACGAGAAAAAGTCTATTGGGGAAAAAACGGGTTGAAAATCTAATTTTGGTATTACCAATTTTTAATACCAAAATCGGTTAGGAGAAGCTAAAAATCAAATTCGTTGTTCTCAGAAAAGCTTGTA
The DNA here is from genome assembly GCA_011428145.1 of Ericerus pela. Taxonomy (NCBI): domain Eukaryota; kingdom Metazoa; phylum Arthropoda; class Insecta; order Hemiptera; family Coccidae; genus Ericerus; species Ericerus pela. Next base: position 16,167 of record WOFM01001179.1, read on the forward strand.
ATGAAAAAACTTACCCAAATTTAAAATTTAAGGTTTGTGCAAGGTGACGAATTCTGTATAATTAGGGGGGGGATATTCTATAAATAAACTCATTTAATAATTTGAATTTTATCGGTATAGCTCCCCAATTTACAGAAACTGTTCAGAGTTCTATAACGTCGAACAAAGCTTCTGTTTCCCAAAAGAATTTGACTGTACCTTAATTTTTCCGTAACTTGGGGAAAAAAAGGAGTTTTCATCTCCATTAGACTTGACGAAATTGGACAAAATTAAAACTTCCAAGAAAATGGAGAAAAAACATAGTTTTCTGAAAAATTTATATTTTACAACTTCAAGTAAATGTGAATATTCACTTATTCTCAGATTCATTTTACGTATAACATTTTTGAATTTTTTATGCAATGCTTAGATTTGTATTTTATCGTAATCATAATCATGGGAATCTCGTCTATTTTGATCATTTTTATTACATCTCGTCTATTATACGAAATTTATGTATTTTACTTTCGGTTTGTGTCATTTTTCAGCCGCATTCATATGAGCGAAGAAAATAGTTCAGCTTCGTGAGCGTAAATGTCAGTCTTCTGCCTACTTTTTGACCGAATGTTAATGTTGCATTGCGTATAATTTTGTGTTAATTAGACCTCAATCTTATGTACACCAACTCAGACAAACGCAGTGCGTACACTTCGCTCCACCAAATTATCTGCCAGACGGTTGTTCGAAAAAAGCCGACGAACCGCAATCTCCGCGAACACCGAAGTCGACAAAACCGCCAAAAGTTAATCGAACTCCCAAATTAGTGAGTATCTATCAAACGAAAACCAAACTCGCCCAAGATACCGCAGCATTCTCATCATTTCAACTGACTACGGATAAATATATCGCTTTTTAGAACGTGAAAACGCTTACTCCATCTCGAGGTCGAATCCAGACCCCTCTTCGTACGCCCACCACGCCTAGAGATAAAGCTAAACATGCTTTAGCCTTGTCCGCTGCTCCTGAGTCGCTGCCATGTCGTGAAAAAGAATTCAAAATTGTTTACAATTTTGTGCGCGAAAAAATTTCGTCGAGAGAGAGCGGGTTAGTGACTCGATGTTTTTCTTTTTTGACTGGTTTTTCGAAAATGACTGCCTTTAAAATTGTTTTCTTTCCTTATAAAATTTACTCTTGAGCAACTACAGTATCGTAGAAGTCCGACGTGAAAGGCTTTTTATAAGGTCTCGGAAGAACGCCTAATAATTCCCCGAATGTTATTCGAAAGAGTATCTGTCGAATTTTGAAAATTTATATTCTGAATTTTATTCTGGTATTGCTCAGTGGCTTACCTTTATATTCACTTTTTTTTTTCTTCAAAAAATTCTTTTAATATTTCATCTTGGAATATAATTTCTTTAAAGTAGGGCTGTTTGTATTTTTTAAACAGTATGTAATAAATAATCATCTAGAAATGAAATACAGCGAAATAGTCTCTGTAGTCATGGCAGCCTCTTTAATTATTTCGGTTATTTCTAATACTTGTTTTATGTTATGCAACTCTGAAATGAAACCTGATAAGGATACCAGTTAATGCATAATCTAGCTTTTATTTGCATTTCTGTAGATGGGAGTGGAGAAAGTTGCCTCAGTCCTTTCGGACTCTTAGTTTAAACATTATGATTCCATGGATGAAAATACTGTCCAAATATTGAATGAAAAAATAATTGAAAATGTCGAGTCTTGTATGAAGATGATTTCCATGTCTCGTTTTTAATTAATCAGAAACAGAAAGCATTCATTGTTTCTAGTTCGTACTCTCCATTTCGACACTACAGAGTTTACGGAATCTCAGTATTTTAAAACGTGATTCAGCACATACTAACTTTGATTGAAGTATTCTGACGAACTATGCCTCCAAATAATTTTTTGACTCTATATATAGTTTCTAGTTTTTCAGTCAGAAATTAACTACAAAAATTATTTCCAATGGAGGTGTCAAATGGGTCTACCATTTTGTTTAAGTGTTAGACCAATTGGTTGATCATTAAATATAAATTACTAGTGCTTGTGGTATTTTGACATTGTACTCATAATGCCCTTTCCATTGATACCTTTTTTCGTGGAAATCTGATCCAATTAGGGTATCGATCATGAACTGAATTGATATGAATTGATAAGAGTTGAGCATGTTTGTTTTAAATGGGGTATTAACCGCTATGAACTATCAATTCATATCAATTCAGTCCATGATCGATACACTGGTGCAAAAGAGAAAAATAGGTGCTGTGTGTGACCTTATCTCATTAATATATTCTGGTATGATTCTCAAAAAACAAAGTTTCTATACCAAATTATGTTGCCAAATATTACTTATTAACTATTATTTATGTAAGTTTTTTTATATTTCTTTAGAGTATTGTGCATTAATGGCGTTCCTGGTAGTGGGAAACAGCAACGATACAGAGAGTGCTCAAAAATTAATGAATGAAGTGATGAAGAAGAAACTTAATAAATTTAAGGTGAAAATATTTTTAAGCATTCTTTTCAGATACAATTGTTCGCAGAAAAGAAAAAAGAAATGACCAGAGTTTCATTAAAATAACTTTGGCCTTGAGACAAGTTTTTAAGGAAATTTTTGTGTAGATTTCAGAAAAATTAATTCAAAAAGCGTTTTGTAATATGAGCTACAGTACCCAAATTTATTTGTCCTGTGGTTTATGAGCTTGCCGTTTCATTTGGCTGAACCGTAATTTGGATCATAGGGGACACGAATAGTCGCTCGTTCTTGAATATGTTTTAAGGATGCTCAATGGTTTCAGCTTATCAATTCGCACTTGTTGAATTTTCAGTAATTGCTCATAATGTTGAAAAAACGAAAAGTTTCACACAAGGCTTTTGTAACCTCTTTGCTGTAACCGTG
>WOFM01001181.1:0-10768 GCA_011428145.1 Ericerus pela
ACATTTCAACTCCTCAATCGAAAGGCCTATATCATTTTGGCGTTTCGTAATAAAATTTATTGTTTCAATCATATTCGAGGACTTGGAGACTGCCATGTAAAAATTACTTCTCTTCTCCTTCTCCGTTAATTGATCATTCTCCTGATTACTTTCATATTGTCGTATCAATTCGTCAAATTGATTAAAGAATTGATACAGTTTCTCCTTCGAAGGATTGTATCTTAATAATGCGAGCTCTACGACGCCTTATGAGACTCACACTTTTTGAATTCTTTCAAAGTATTTAATATTTTATTAGGGCCGTTCTCCGATACGATCATTTTATGATAATTATCATCTATATGATTTATTATTATATCACGAACTAAATTTAATCTCAACTCCTTTTCTTTATTAGTGTATTTTTCTATTTCCTTCTCCGGGTTTTCTATAACTCCGTACAAATCCTTCGATATCAACTCCGATCTAAGATAATCAAACCATAAATCATATCTCAAACTCCTCGTTAATTTGTATTCACGCTTTACATTATCTCTGGTTACAACTATCTCCGATTTTAATTTCTTACCAGACTCCTCAGGTAAATCACTTTCTCCTTTTAAAGCATCAACGAGGATTTCTAAAAACTCCCTTTTTATATTTCTCTCCGATTCTGAACTTTTCTCCTTTGGTTCGTTATTAGTTGGCTTTTCTCCATCTCCTAGTCCTCTATTTATATTATTTTCTCCAATCTCATTTTGCATATCGACATCCTTATTTTGTTTTTCTGTAAATTCCTGATTTCATAAACTCCGTTAGCATACTCTCCAATGACGCAATGCGATGTTTTAGCTCCAAAACCTTTGGCAACTCTGTTTGTTGTGCCTGATTTTCTCTCTCCCGTCGCTTATCCTCAAAACATTCTCTCGCCACCTCCGTTGTCAGTCTTCGGGCATCCACCTCGCGCGATGTCATTGGCACTTCCTCCGTATTTTTGGATTTCTCCACCATCGCCTTTTCTGTAGCGTGTTGCACCAATTCACGAGAGATTTTATCAATTTTATAATTGGCGAGGGATTGTACAGGCTTTTTTGCCACTGGCTTCTCCGATGGCCAAGGTTTTGATGTCGATATTTTAGCCACTGATTTTTGGGGAGCTCCCTCAGGTGTGGCTGCCTTCAACGAAGCCGGTTTCTTGGCCGACTTCAATTTCGGATTCTCCACCATCTCCTTTACAGCTGCTTTGGATGTGACTGTAACTAATGGAACCACAATTAAATAGGCGTGACTTCACTTACTCCTTCTCCACTTCAAAGCATTGAATATTATGAGCAACCCCAAAAATCATTACAGCTTACCCTGTCTCCGTTCAACTTCTTCTTCAAGAAGACGACTCTCCGTCTGTGGGTTGACTTCATCATATTAGTCAGATTCACCGACCAACTCTTCCTTCAGATACTCCTCCACCGCATACTCCGAATAAGACGAGGCTGAATCAGACACATTGCCTTCGCCACCGCTCTGTTTGCGGCCTCGCGTACTGTCTCCCTCTCCGGACTTCACCTTCCTACCTCTCAGCATCTTACTATTTTAATAATACATTATATTAATTCAAAATTTTTACTTCTATATTATATTTATAATATCATTTGGTTTGAAGTCTGTTTGGCTCTTTCTCCTTTTTGGGGTATTCATCTCCTTCTCCTGTATTAATAATTATGAGGGAAACGTACGACCTTGCTCCTGAACTATGACAACGAACATCATTGTACATAACTCAGAACACTATCTCCTTCAATGTGAGGAACACACACACATCTACAGAGATAGTTAGTCAACTATATTTCAGACCACGAACGCAATGTCCATCCATATAGTTAACCCGCAAACAAAGATTGTTGTGGATCGAGTGTATTTCAGCCTTCTTTTTTTTTATGTTTCTCCGATACGAGATGGATTTTTCTCCTCTACCTCCTTTATCTCCAAAAAAGAGCCTATAATGGTATTAATATTATTCTTATGATTTCATAATTATACACTCGATCCTACCACTATTTTAAATTATTTCCTAACTCCTATTACACCGAATAGCTTTACTGTATTTTTACTCCCTACAGTAAAGGTATTCTGAATAGCAGGGGAGCTATTTTTACGGAACTCCTTCTCAGATCCTCCATTAGGCAACTGTATGCGGTGGTCAACTATCAGGTTTTTACTACAAAAAAAAATTTTACAGTGGCACCCTATACATCGATGTTTATTATAATTTTATAATTACTCCCTATATTAAGCGCTTTTAAATTTTTCCAAAGCATAAAACAATTATTCGAAACATGTTTCATTACACCAATCAGCTCCTAGCGTACGCAAATAATTTTCCTCCTACCGGTATTTTAATTATCTCCATCTTACTCGAGTAATTGAAGAAGAAGGATAGTCAACGTGATCGAACCAAATTTAATTAAGACTCCATATATTTCATTTAGTTAATTAATAATCACTCACCGATCTTTCTCCTTGCAAATTAATAGTAATTAAATTGTCTCCGTAGCTCCAGAAAATGGTCGTTTTGCGTACCATTCAGGTACACGTGTGACACCAACAAAAAAATTACGAACTTATTTTACAAAACGGCGAAAATATTCACAAAAAAATAATAAGACCAAGGATATCATAAATGAATATGCTGTTGACGTGATAATAGCAGTAATATACAAATAAGGAATAAATTCCACATGACAAATATCATGAGTGTCACTGACTGGGAGATGACAACTTAACTCAACCAGTTGTTTCAAAACGAATGAAGATCGCCAAAAATAGATCGACCTCATCAACTTCGCAATTAAAATGGTTCGACCTCGATCCTTCATCCTGATTGGCCAATTCTCCTTATCTGTTTTCTCCGAATTCAAAGTAATACAAAAGAATGCATTTATATATATATCTAACTCCGTCCAGCAATGATGAGGCAAGGCAGGCGATGAACATTCTCACGTTTATTCATGCACTGCGGATTGCCTATATTGATGAACTCTCAACGTATTTTACTCACACATACTCACACGTACACCAGTGGAATTGTGTAATAGTGACCTCCATTGTCTCCTTTTTGTTCGTTCTCCATTTTAACATCGATGTTTCTCGAACTTATCAAAGGATTGGGAATTTGCCGACATTATAACAAACTGGCATCCAATATCATTGGCACCGATGGCTTGTTCCTTTGACCTTCTCCCTTTTTATTTTGTCATCATTTTATTATCTCCAGTCCTATATTTTTCTCCACGTATACGATTTCTTAATATTTTATTTGATAATGTGCGTAATAAAATTACGTACACTAAACAATATTTTTCTTCCAAAAAGAAAATATTTATTTCTTAATGAAATACTTCGCCATTTCTCAATACACCATTTCTCCAACTCCGACAATGATTTTATTTGAACTCCAACTTCTTCTCCTTTCAATTTCCGTACTCCGTCTAGACAGATATGCTGTTAAAATAAATACAAAGTAAATTAATATGTACACATTCTCCGTCTCCATATAATTATATACACTGCAGTATAAAGTGATAATAGAAATAATCAATAAGTTGCTGTCAACCGACTTAAATTAATGAGGTACCTCTTATATTATTACACTAGTGTTAAGCTCCACTTACCTCCGCCTCTGTCACCAAACAACTTGAGAAAATTTTAAAAATACTCACGAATACCTGCACTGGTACTGAAATCTTTGGGATCTTTGCCCTGGGATTCCAATCCTGTTAATTCTTCAGGTACCTGGCGCCTCCACCATATTGGACATTGGGGGCTTGATGTCCATAATAAATATTTATATATTAAGAATAATTAATAAAGAAATAACATAACTCCAGTACCACACCAAGTAATCACTTTATTATATAAAGAAGAACAAGTAGATGTTAACTCTACGAGTACAAGAAGAAGAAGTGAGTATAAAAAAGAATAAATTTTCTTAGTGGTATTAACGGCGGTATCGTACATCAGTGTAACCAACAAGTGCTCAAACAATCAGTGTAACCCCAACAATATTCGACTTAGATCCGCAATTATTTGCTAATGAAATAATTGCGGATGATATAAGCGACGATAGCGGTGGTAGCAGCTACGAAGATTATGATTTAGACTTGACATACGGGCCGAATAAGCCTACTATTGTTAAATATAGGCATTTGAGTGAAATGACCGGTGATATATGGGAAATGACCATTGGTCAGTGCGTGACCCTGAACCATGACATACGATAAAGAGACATTTTTCCACTACAACACAACAACAACAACAACAACAACAACAACAACAACAACAACAACAACACACAACAACACACGAGTCCTTCGCTATTTTGAAATTTTTACAAGTCCATATATCGGTGACGTCAGAGCTAATATTTTTGAAATTTTTACAAGTCCGGAATTATATATCCCCTCTCCCTTTCCATTGGTTACATATATAGTAGCGCCATCTTTATTCGGTATTGATAATTTCTATTTAATAAATTTTTTACCTTTGCTGGGATTCGAACCGGCGACATCCAGGTGATGTAAACTGCGACGTAGACGACTGAGCTATGAGAGAGATTATAATGGTAGTAAAAGGAGATGAGGTTATAACTCGAACGTTTTTTTTGTTTAATTTATTCTATTTTACATTTTGCTTTGATGCGTTCCAAAAAATATAGTATACTGTTTGAGAAAAACAAGTTTTTATGATAGCTACTTAGTCGACCTCATAAATTATTTATATATTGGTTTTATTAGGTGTTCATTTCTTCTAAATTGAATGTAAAAGATTGTGAAATTACTTGTTCTTTTTTATATTACTAATTTGTATACAACTTTTTATAGTTGCGCATTGCATACTACTTTCAAGTTGTTTAGCATTTGAAGTGGTTACTTAACAAATTTTTTCTATCGCCTTACTTTTTTCGTTTTACAAATTTATAATGTTTCGTCGATTGAATCAAGTTTTTACGTCAACTGAAAAAAACAACTCGCACACAATAAAAGATATAAATCATATGAGATTTTATTAAAAATATTACACAATTTTTAATGATGAATAATACGTAAACTAGTAATCAATGATTCAAGTTAACAATTTAAACGTAACTGTTTAACATTACGAGCTTCAAAATCTTTCTCATCTACTCGATGTTTAGCTGAGAATAACTCTGACAATTTTTTGACGGACATACGAGCAATAGGTTTACCGCGTTTAATATTATATGTTTCTGAAGAATTATTATGTACAATCAGTTTTAATGGAAAATTCATCGCATTTAAAATAAAAAAATCGTTTATAAATATTTTACGATTATCAACGGAAGAAAAGAATAACGCGTACCCCGGTTTTGCGTAAATTTTATACGATTTTGCAAATATAGCGCAAACCCCGGGTAATAAACAACAATTTTTTTCACTTACTATTATAAACTCACTTTCATTATTACGTGTTTGCGGTAGGAATGCAATTTCCACATATTGCTCAATCGTATAACGAGGATCGGAAGTTATTATATATTTTTGCACTGGATAATTCGATGATGTTTGCAGAGATTTGAAATTAGAATCTATTTCTTCTGCAATCGATAGTAATGTTTCTGTATGTTGATCGTCATCGCTCTACATTTGCGCATCTTGTTCGTATAATGGAATAGGAGAAGATACGGAATGTTTTTGCGGAGTATTCAACTTCTCCATATATACTCCTTTAACAATGAGATAATCCGCATATTGTGTGGTAGCCAGCAATGCAGCTACACGATCTCGAAATTCAAAACCATTAAACTCTAATTTAATTTCTTTATAATCATTCGCGACATATTTTACTTTCGGAGAATACTTTTGATACGTTTCTAATAACTCATAAATATTTTGAGCCGAAATAGAAAAATCAACATCCGACTTAACAATTAAACGCCAATGACTGACAACCATTATGATAATAATAATAATAAAAATTACGTTTTCGATACTACGTTGTAACTTTAACTTTACACTCAACATCTACTGCAAATATAACAATTGATACCATATTGATAATTACAGCTCTTTTTAAATACAATTTTATTCAGAAATTTTAGTAATATTTCAATTTGAAGGACAACTAATTGTATTTGAGAAGTATATACTGGATAAGCAATCGTTATGTTAATTACTAAAAATTTCCATTTCATACGCGATATTCGCATTATAGCTACATGTTTTTTTTCATTGATTACTACTTAAAACTATGAATCTTTTTTATAAATATTGCAATCGATACACTTTCTTCTTCTTCTTCTTTTGATTTAACGAGATATTAGAGGTCATTATCGAGTATACTTACGCGTATAAACGGATACGCCTCGTTATATAACAGCAATTTCAAAGTACTTGCAAGGCTGACCATTTTTTGCTTTTGCTTTTTCCTTTTTCTTTTTCTTTTTCTTTTTTCTCTTTTCTTGTTTTTTACAGTACCATAAAATATAGTGGTAACATAGTAAATTATATGATGAATACGCAATTGATGAGTATAAACGGAGGAGTATACTGAAAAATGAAATTACTTTATATAATACAATAGAGACTGTATTTATGTTTCTATTGTAAAGACGTCGTTTAATTAAGTCATTTAAATGGAATCAAAGTTTTTTTGTAAAATTTGTCAAAAATCGTTTACTCGTTCCAGTGGTTTATCCAACCATTTACGAAGTTATGTGCATAAACGTAATTTAGTTCATGATATAACATTGGAGATAATGCATGATGATGCTGTGGATATCCCTCTTGCTAGTGGTTCTATCATATCTCCAGGAAAAGAAGAATGTATTATACCGAGTGTAACTGGTCATGGTGTGGACACGAGTTCTACCGTAGCAACAACCATTGATGATGCTAACAAGGACGAGATTGATATGTCGACTGCAAGTTCCAGTAATTTAGTTGGTACGTCGCAACAACGACATAGTTATAATTGTGATATTTGTACGTTAAAATTTGTAACTCTCTCTCAATTACGAGTACATGAGAACACATTAATGCATTCACGTGCAATGATGAATGATAAATGGTTTATACGTCATGAAAATAATTATGATATTTTTAGGGGGCGAAGTGCAATGAAACAAAAATTTTCAACGTACATTGTTGTAGAGAAAAAACAAGATGGCGCTCCACGAATTAATACGCAATCTCTAATTTCTAATTTAGAATCATTTTTACCCGTTGTTACCGATATTATAAAAAAATAAGTTTTAGATAAAAAAGCTGTAAAAATTCAAATTAAATGTATTATTCAAACGCGAAGATGGGTTCATAAGCTTGATACTTATGGGAATAAAATCAGTGAAATAACGGAACCTTTTGAAATAACCTTACGCACTAAACAATATACTTTTTTTCGTATCAATGCATTTCCTATCGAGGAAATTGTGTGATACAAAATGTTGCAAGAACTTTTAAACCATTTTGAAACTATAATATTATCCGAATCAGAATGGATATTCGTAGGTGTTAGTTTTTATGATGTAAGTGTGTGTACCTATTCTTTACATCACGTTGGTTCCTACATTCCATTGAAGGTAAAATTAAACAATACACGTTGCATTCTTAAGGTTAAAAATGAGCATAACGAAAAATGTTTTATGTATAGTATATTAGGTTATTATATGCTTAATGATAGAAATCGTTGACATTTACCAGAAACTTATGATCGTGGTCAATTTATAGACTATATTTCTCAACGATATAATATACGATTCGATTTTTCAAAAATCAATTTCCCAACTCCATTGGAAGATGTGAAAAAATTTGAAAAATATAATCCCGAGGTTTCTATTAATATTTTTGGAATTGAGTCAAATGATCTACTATATCCAATTAAAACTATTGATATAGAAAAACGATTTCATTTCGATCTATTATGTTTAACCCAGCCTGTTAGATTGTGTAATGAATTTGAAACAGTTGAAGAAGAGTATATTATAGTAAAAACAACTAGTGATCATAAAAACAGTCATTATTGTCTAATTACCGATTTAAATTCATTACTAAGAAAACAATATACTACGAATACTGGTAGAGTTCTATTTTGTAAACGCTGTTTAGCTTATTTTCGTGGAGTAGATTGCGAAGATGATTTACGTGAGCATAAAAATTATTGTAAGAAAAATGAAGTTGAACCAGCCTATTATGTATTAGCTAAAGAAGGTGAAACCTTTGAATTTATTGAGCGAGGATACGAACAACCATTACATTTTGTTGTGTATGCTGATTTTGAGAGTATATTACAACTTTCTACTTTCCAAAATATAACACCCTCACGATGAACATTTACCCAATGTAGTGTAGAAAGAAATGTGAAGCAATTACGAAGTATGGCTGAAGTCTTAGTAGAACATGAGGCGATTTGTTATAGTACTATAGTAACTGTTCCACCAAACGTTAATTATAAAGATTATGTTTATACTGCGGAAGAAGAAAGACTCTTTGACTCACATGTATATTCAGGGGAAGATGCATCGCAACATTTTGTAAATTATGTGATGGATTTAGCAAAAATACTAGAAAAAAAATTAAACAAATTTGCGGTATTACCACCTATGAGTGACGAAGAACGTAGAGAATATTTTCGGCAACACAGAGAGTGTGTTATTTGTAAAAAACTATTGCATTATAATGAGGCTTGATGTATTCATCACTGTCATACAACTGGAAAACTTTTTGGCGTAGCTCATAGTGGTTGTAATTTAAAATATAAACGTCAGCGGTATTTACCGATATTTTTTCATAATGGTAGTAAATATGATTTTCATTTAATACTACAGGCGTCATTTGCTAATTGTAAAATAGACATAATCCCCCATACGCAAGAAACATACAAGTTTTTCTGTTGAAGTGAATAAACATTTTTCTTTAAAATTCGTAGATTCGTATAAGTTTTTAACAGCGTCTTTACAACAAATAGTTACCTATTAGATCCTGAACAATTCAAGTATGTTGATAAAATTTTTCCACTTCCCGAACAAAATAACTTAGTAAAAAGAAAAGGTATATTTCCTTATAATTATTTGAATGATCCTAGCGTATTGTCAGAAACTAGATTGCCGCCGAAAGAAGCTTTTACTGATGCGTTAAAAGGTATTGAAATTAGTGAAGATGAATATCGTCATGCTGAAGAAGTATGGAACGTATTTCAATGTCAAACGTTTAATGACTATATGCAAATTTATTGTAAAGAAGATACGGGTGCATTGGCAGATGTATTCACAACATTTCGTGAGAAATGTTTACGAGTATATAAATTAGATCCCGCCCATTATCTTACATTACCTGGATTTGCATACAATGTTATGAAAAAAATGACGAAAATTAAATTGCATTTATTCACGCAGGAAGAAACAAATTTTTATTGTTTTTTTGAAAATGCTGTACGTGGTGGAATTACAAACACAATAACACGTTACGCGCAAGCTAATACATCCGAATGTCCGGAAATGTATAATCCCTCTCTACCTCCTTGTTCATTAGCTTATATTGGTGCAAATGCATTATATTTGTGGGCAATGTCTCAATACTTAGACATTGATAATTTTAAAAAAATTGACAATTTTTCCATGTTTTCTGACGAATTTATTATGAATTTATCAGATACGGAGAAAATAGGTTATTATTTCGATGTTGATATTGATTATCATATCGAATTACACGATGCGCACAATGATTTTCCATTCTTCCCTGAACGTAGGCATACTGGTAGTGTTACGCGTTTATTGTGTACTCTCGAAAATAAGAAAAAACTATCATACGCATTACCGTATGCTAAAGTTAGGTTAAAACACGGATTAAAATTTAACAAAATTAATAAAATTATAAGCTTCAAACAGGGCCCAGTTTTAGCATCATATATAGACTGTAATACAAAATTACGAATTGAAAGCGATTCAGCATTTGAAAAGAATTTATATAAATAATGAATAAGGCAATTTTGGAAAAACTATAGAAAATGCGAGAAAACGTATCAATTTCAATTATGTACATCGGTACAAACAATATGAAAAATTAGTCTCAGCCGCAAATTTTAAAGAAGCAGTCTATTTTAGCGAAAACCTCATTGGAATACATCGATATAAAACCAAAATTCGATTAAATTCTCCTATTTATTTAGGAACGACAATACTCGAGGTTAGTAAAGTTCTAATGTATGAATTTTATTATGATAAAATGAAAATAATGTTTGAAAATATTTCATATAATTTATGTTACATGGATACCGATTCATTTATTTTTTCGTTTCAAGATCACACTATTACTCCATACCTTCAACAATATTCGCATTATTTTGATTTATCTGATTACCCCGATGAACATCCTGATACCGATTCATTTATTTTTTCCTTTCAAGATCACACTATTACTCCATACCTTCAACAATATTCGCATTATTTTGATTTATCTGATACCTGATGAACATCCTTTAAAAAGTAACTTAAATAAAAAAATACCTGGTGTATTTAAAGATGAATTATTAGGTAAAACAATGTTAAAATATATCTCATTAGCTCCAAAAATTTATTCATTCCTCATAGCTGGGTGAAACGAAAGAAGTGAAAAGAGCGAAAGGTGTGATGAAAACATCGTTTCATGCGATTTGACATTTGCTTTATATTGTGACGCATTATTTAATAATACGAACGTTATAAAACAGCAAACTTATTTCATGTTATTGCTCATAAAATTAGAACAATAAAAAACAAAAAAAAGTAGCCGCTTAATAT
>WOFM01001182.1:0-26293 GCA_011428145.1 Ericerus pela
CCTCAGATCGAAGTCCAAATGATCTTTCGAAAATTTTCAATTACATTTTCTTCTTTTTATCGGTACATTCAGTAAATACGAGTATATTTGGTACTTACCTAACCGTAAAATTTGTAATAATATTTTCAGTTCAAAATAATTTTTTTTTTTTTTTTTGGGAGTAGGAACGAAATAGATAACACTTGAGAACGGAAACAGTTGAGGTATTGCGAATTAATACGACGATAATAATGATTGATTGCTTCTAACGATGATATACCCGATTAAGTCAGAAAATTAAAAGTAAGTATACGAACAGAAAAAACAAAAAAAAAAACAAAAAAATAAAAAGAAAGAAAAAAGCTACAACCACGAGACATGTAATTAACTTTTACACAAAATCGATCAATCATTTCATAAAATCCGTTCCTACACGGTTAGGTGAATTCAGTTTTTGTATTCTTTTCTTTTCTTTCCGTTTTTTTTCCCACTCCTAAAAGGTATATTATTTCGTAGAACAATCAAACAAACCACCCCCTTCGCTCGTTGTAAAATGGTTGATTATAAATATGAAAAAATCGTCAAACCCTAACAATTCATTTAGAACGAAGAACAAAAAACGATATAGACATTGTCATGTTGTACCCAAATTAGATTACCTACCGTATTAATTTCTACTTACGCTATGAAATACTTGGTTGGATAGCCATAAACCATTTAATAGGAAACTTCTGTTGAACGTTGACAAACTTTCAGTAGACTCGAAATAATAAGAACTTGAAAGCTCCAGAACCAACGAGCAGATTTTTATGGGCTGCATGTGAATTGGCAAATTTATAAAACGTGCTCGTTTTTGTACCCCTACTTATGGAAGCCGTTATCAGTAATATTTATTTGTTTTTTAAGTTCATTTTGCGCGTTAAAAAAGTGCTGCGCCGAAGTTCTAGGTTCTTGATAAGTTCTATTTAAAGTGAGAACTTGGTTTTCGTTGTCGGCCGTGACTTACTCGAAGGGACCAAAATTTAAAAAAAAAATAATATCTTCCTCAATAGCACTGCTGCAAAAACTTTATAATTGAAAGGAAACGATAAGACGCACAGAGCATAATATGGTACAAACACGATGATACCGTATCTTTAAATTTGAAACCGTTTACCCGACCCGATTCACCCAGTCCGATGAGGTAGTTCGGCACTTTCCGAGAACCGAAGTTCTGTTCTCAAGTTTTATCCAGACAATTGAACAAACCCTTCAATAAACTAGTTTCGAATTTTTCCAAATAGAAGTGTTTGCTACTAAACTGTATTGAAAACTCTGTCGTTGATCTCACTGTAGAAAAAAATACAACGTTTCGACGGAAAACGGCTTGTCACCCATACCTTTGGTAAAATTTATAAGTCAACTGTTAATCCCCCTATATTCTGACCTGTGTGGATAACTAACACCGTCTACTTCCCAAATTAAACAATTTCTTCGACAATTGTGCAAGAACTAAAAATAGATCAACCTTTTTCTGAAGCGAAACTTTGTTGAGCTGAGTAATAAACTAAAAACGGTCGTGCAACGAAGTCCGTGAAACAAAATAAACAAAATGGTAATGCAACGAAGCACGTAAAACCAAATTCACAGAGCACTATTTTCATCCGTTCAAAAGTTATTAGGCTTTTATTGCAAAAGTAATTTTTATTTCAAATTGACACAATGACGCATATGACTATGCCCTAATAATAATAAATAAAAATAAAATTCGTAATAAAATAAATAAATAAGCACCCCCTAATAATAAAAACATTTCGCAGCAATAGATTCAATTCCTCAAAATTCGTTCTTTTTCCACAGTATTCTATTTCATTATCCATCCAAAAAATTCCCCATATCATAATTATATAATATATTAAATACTCGCCTTTTTCTGCATTATCTTTCACGGCTATGTGTTTCTGTCTTCTTCCTCTTCACTCTTCATTCCTCCTTTTGCTTCTCATTTTTTCATCTGTACTTGTTTTCTTCTATCTTCTTCCTTTCTTCTCACACTCTTCAACTTTTTAAATTATCTCTGCCTGCTCTTTTCTTCTCTGAAACATGTAGCCGCAGTATTATAATATTTCCATTTTATTTCTTCCATTGGTTTTCTCCCACTACATCTTTCTAAACTCACACTCTGTTTCACTTCCTAATTTCAACCTTTTTGCAGTAACATATTTTATTCTGAACTCTGCGTATTTTCAGTATCATTTTTTTTTGTACATTCAGTATGTTTTATTTTTCTAAGCTGTGATACATGCTGTATTATGCCACGGGACATAGTGTTTTTTTATGACTGGTTTAATATAATGTCTCAAACTTTTTACAAAATATGTTAAATTTTATTAAGCAATGGGTTATGCAAAGGTGTTTGCTGTGGCTTTTAGATGAAATGTTGAGGTTTTCAAGAAGATGCTGTGGTTTATAACAATGGTTTATCTAATATAAAAATTAATTAGAGTATTGTATAAATTTGGACAAACGATTACCTGGCAGGCTATTTAGGGCAGGGTGGTAGTTAATTCTGCCCCGGTTACCATCCTGTGTAAGATGATTTTAACTGAGGAGCAGACTACATTAAAACAGGTTGGTTTAATAATATTGTTGGGACTAAAAGGGGATTTTTATGTGCACCTCTCTTGGCATACCACAACAATATGCAAATAATTATATGAAAATTATGTATTTTTTCATGAGAAATGCAATGATTCTTTTAGGTGTTCAGGCGGTACGGGGATTCGAACCCGTACCGGCCAAACACCTAGAATCCCCCTCGCTCACCGCCACCAAAAGCCGACACCGTATACACTCGGCCACGATGCCGGGTGACGGTGATCGAGGGAGAATAGCAATCTGCCGTTGTAGTGTGGCAGTAGTCGCCACACCACTCCCCCCCAGTATAGCGGAGCGTGATACAACAACCAGTACGGAGGCGCCTTGCGGGTAGGAATGTACGCCGGCGCGTGGTGATGCCACCCCTCATCACCGCACCGTGGCGCACACCCTACAGCGCCGTCACATACCGGCATCGGTGGTGTGACGTACCACCACGGCTACCGGTTTTTGTACGTGTCCGAGAGATGGCGTGCATTACCATCCCCCGGATCACGTCGGGGTCACCACTTTAGGTGTTCAGGCGGTACGGGGATTCGAACCCGTACCGGCCAAACACCTAAAATCCCCCTCGCTCACCACCACCAAAAGCCGACACCGTATACACTCGGCCACGATGCCGGGTGATGGTGATCGAGGGAGAATAGCAATCTGCCGTAGTAGTGTGGCAGTAGTCGCCACAATTCTATTCACAGCATTCTGTTTTCATCCGTTCAAAAGTTATTATTGAAGTGAAACTTCCTTGAGCTGGGTAGTAAACTAAAAATGGTCATACAATGAAGCACGTGAAACAAAATAAACAGAATGGTAATCTTGTGAAATGAAAAAATGTTACCACTGACCCTCCATATGAAAGCTATGCCCATTCAACTTTATTTGATTCATTACCCTCTTCACCTTCTCTACACATTTTCATTCATTTCTTTCCTATCAGTGGAATGAAAGTTGCATGATTTAATTTTGACCTTGAAGTGTTCACCAATTGGTGAAAACTATTTTTTTATTTTATATGACTTTCTCTGAATTTTAATGTTTATACCAAACAAAAAACAAAAAATCTCACTCCCAACAAAATATTCATTCTTCAAAATACAAATTTCAGCAAAACGTTTGTCCCAGCACACACTCTTTTTTTCTTTTATAGGCAATTCGAATTAAATTCAGATAAAAAATGAGGAAATCTTTAATAAATGGCACCGTCGTAGCATGCAGAGAGTACCAAAAAATGGCGCAACTCTACCTGCAATTTCCGATAACCGTATTTACCTAATGTAAAATGTATCCTCATGCAGAATTAAGGCTCAAGAATACCTTTCAATATACTGTATCGCGTGGAGTATTAATCTCTGTATTTACGGCGCAGAGGACACAACGCAGGCGTTTTCACTCGTGTGAATTCCACAAAACGCAATTTAGCAGCCCTTTTACATGCTATAAGATTTTAAAATTCGTAACATGTTTATTATATTGAATCATTTATCCTGGAGTACAAATTATTTTCAATCATTAAAAAAGCTGAAAAAAACAGGAGGCCTCAATCCCTTGACCCCATTCTCAACCAACAGGCTTCGCCCCCTGGACAGCGTTCTAAACCAACGTATTCCACCGCCTATACTACTCTACTTAATCGACAAACTCTGCTCCTAGACATTTTCCCTTCCAAAAGGGCTTCTAGACCCCAAGGCACCAGGTTTTAGGTTCAAGTTACAGAATTTTACAATTCGAGGTTATTTGTAGCGTTAAATGATTGGTCGCCAGATAAACGTTTTGTGGCACGATGACTCCCTTCACACCCATCGTAAATTACACCACTGGAAGTACATACTTACCTTCCAAACAGTAAATCATTTTAATTTTTTACTATAGGTACGTACAGTAAAAAGTTAATGAAACGAATTTGTCTCGGATAGAATAGAATACAGAACAAAATTAGCTCTGTGTAAAATTGTTTTATAGAAAATTTTTTTCTTTAAATTATGTACACAGATATTTACAGACTTTGAAAGATAGAAGAAGCTAAAAATAACATTGATTTCAATAAAATGTTCAAAAACTTATTAATTTTAATAATATTCGAAAGGACCCCGCGAAACTTTCAGCATGATTACAACATAATGGTAACATCCTTTGAATTAAGCATTGATTTTTTTCACAGAGAAGTAGCACGTTTTAAGTTCGTTGTCTTGCTGCATAATATCTAATATCGTACCAAATCCAGGGAGTATCCGCCCCTACTCCATTTTATGCACCACCCTGCGTTCACATTAAACAGTAACACAAAGAAATTCAGAATATGACACAGATTTTTGTTGTTTTGCAAACCAAAAAGGAAAAAAAAAATTTCTTTCAAATATTTTCTCTTCGCCAAATAGAGAGGGGAAAAATTAGAGTGAAATACCCTTTTTTTTTTCGACCTCTCGTAAAAAATGGTTGCTGATAAAATTCGTTTGTTCAAAAATCGTGGCAAGAAGGGAGGTACAGGATATTCGCGGGTAATTGAAGTGAAATTGTAACGACGACGAAACTAAAAATGTATTTAAATTCGTTTAATTTGGTGAAATCTCGTCGACAACAAATGTTTATTTTGAAAGTTTCTTTTTCAACTCTTCTCTCTCTTCGCCGATTCAGTTCTTCATCTTTTTTTCCCAGTTTATTTGCAAACGGGGTATTAAAATTGACATCACAAGCGGATTAGAGGTGGGGATGCTGAAAATTAACCGTTTCATGGGAAAAGAAAATGATATCGCTTTAATGAAGGTATAAGTTGGAAATTTAATTCGACAAAATTATTTCAAACAAAATTAATAAGACCATATTATTTCTCTAAATTCAATGCGCATGCGTCAACTCACCAGCAACATAACGAAAAACAGAAAGACAAGAGATTTTTTATTTATTTTTTTACCATGCGCATGGCCATACATATGTTGAAGATGAATAAAAAGAATGAAAGAAAGTGAGAAAGAAATCACAAGGGGGATACATTTTTTCTTTCTTTTTTCTTTATCATTTGTTTTATTTCATTTGCAATTCATTTCTACCCAGCAATAAAAGAAACCAAACGTAGACAAAAGGACAATGGAAGAGAAAGAGGAGATTTTTTTTTTATTCATTGTGCCAGTGGAAGTCGTTGGTCAGCGCAAGCTAATTGCGGGGCTTCAGGACTTGCAATTGTTTAACTATATAGTATACCAGTGTATGTATCACTATAATAAACGTGTACAAGCCATTAATTATTTCAAAAAATTATTTCTCTGATATTATTTTGCAATTATTCCCTCATATTTGATGCGCATGCGTCACTACCCACACAGCCACACACAGAGTGTGAGGATGAGGTAAGTTAAAAAAATTAAAAAATTTCATAACGGGGTTGAGGGGCAAAGACCTCTTTATTTCTTCTACAGATTTGTATAATGAATGAGAATGTATTTTGACTAAGATCGACTTTTTACATTAATCATTTTCAGTCGATATTAGTATTGACCAGTCAAGACATATTATCTTTTTCATATTTTAGTCAATTCTAGTGTTGACTGAGAATGTAGTAAAGTATCTGTCAATATTAATTTTGACTAGTCAAAACTATTATTACCAAAAAGGGTTAGGAATGAATAACATTGACTTATTTTGAATATTGATGGTAATATCTATAATATGTACATAGACTATCACCCAACATTTTGTGTTCATGGTTCTGAGAATAATACAATATGGATTGAGCTGAAATGTTCACAAAAGATAGTTCTCATATTGGAACAGGTCTGAAATAAGTTTGGTGTCTATTGGTTAATTAGTTTCTGAGAAAACAGAAAAAAAAAAAAACAATTTCTGAAAAATTAATTGTTTCGGGATTCTCAAAAAATGACAAAAACGATTAGGTTAAAATTTCTACGATAGATTTTCCTCATATACGTGAAAGTCTGATAGAAGTAATTGGTGCTTATTAGTTCTGTAGTTTCCTAGAAAACTGAAGAAGAAAATACTACAAAAGGGAAATTTTTATGAAATATATTCTTCATATGAAACTAAATGTGATAGGAGTTTAGTGCTTATTGATTCAGTAGTTTTTGAGAAAATTAGGAAACAAAAAAGTCCTGGAAAATTGGCTTTTAAAAATAAAACATCGATAGATCGTTGTTTTTGTTAAATATATCGACAACTCTATCGATAGTTTTTCATAATTTCATGGAGGTTGAGGTTGACAGATTCGTTTAAGATGAACAAAATAAATGATGTTGATAAAGTTACACCTCAGAAGTGCGTAAATGCAGCAGAGAAAATATGTAATGTACAAAGTATTAGAAAATATTGTTGGTTATTTGAAACAAAAAGTGTTGAAAATGAAAATAAAATGAGAAATTCATCAGATACAATTTATTTAGGTCCGTCCATATTGAACACTAAATTGGAACGAAAAGAAAGGCTGCACATAATAACGTTGACAGCCAATTAAATAGAACAAAAATGGTGATAACTAAACATTGAGTATCTATCAGGTTTGCCAAACTAAGTTACAAAATCAATAAGTATGTATAAAATGACGAAGTCTCACAGGTGTATAGACATTATATATAATGGACCTGCCTTACTGATAAGAAATGAGTCACATTTTTATTTCCAAATTGATATTTCCTTAGGAAAAAATTTGTTTT
Organism: Ericerus pela; assembly: GCA_011428145.1. Lineage (NCBI taxonomy): Eukaryota > Metazoa > Arthropoda > Insecta > Hemiptera > Coccidae > Ericerus > Ericerus pela. Next base: position 7,272 of record WOFM01001182.1, read on the forward strand.
TTATATCAGGTTTAGGTTTAGGTGGTGTTCGATTAATGAAATACTGTCTTGCTGTTTTAGCGGTTACTTGTATTTTCACATTTTACCAGTATTTTTCATCTCCTGTTATCCTGTGTCTGATTAAAGAAACCAAACACTGCGAAGGTAAATTAACACTGTGATTTTTACTCATAACCAGTATGTACTGAAGCTTTCCCAAAACCTGTAGTAGTAAAAGCAAAGACAAATTCACCTCCACTAAATTAATCAGGATTCAGTGACAAATCGAAGAGAAGGGAGAATTCTTCTACAAATTCTGTTCAATTCATCGCCGTTAAATTAATTATGATTCAGCAACGAATTGAAGAGAATTCGTAGGTAGATGAATTCTCTTCGATTTGTCGCAGAATCATAATTAATTTAATTAATTTAACGGAGGCAATAATAATTAATTTAACGGCGATGAATTGAACAGAATTTGTGAATGAATTCTCTCTTCTCTTCGATTTGTCACTGAATCCTAATTAATTTAGTGAAGTTGAATTTGTCTTTACTTTTATTTGTACAGGTTTTGGGAAAGCTTCAGTACGTACTTGTTATGAGTAAAAATCACAGTATTAATTTACCTTCACAGTGTTTGGCTTCATTATTCAGACACAGGATAACAGGAGATGAAAAATACTGGTAAAATTTGAAAATACAATTAACCGCTAAAACAGCAAGACAGTATTTCATTAATCAAACACCACCTCAACCTGATAAAATAAACAAATTTTTTCCTAAGGAAATATCAATTCGGAAATAAAAATGTGACACTTTTTAACTTGTTTACACTGTATTATATTATCAGTAAGGCAGGTCCATTGTATATAATGTCTATGCACAGGTGGAACAAAAATCGGTGTAGTCGCGAGTACAAGTTTGTAAAACTGTTTGTATGAATAATGTCGAGTGTTCGCACAAGTGTGAAAGGAAGAAGATTGGTGGTCCCAACATTTCTTTTTTACCTTAAACTAGCAGTGAAATATCGAAATATCGATGTTCATCAGACATCGATAATTATCGATATTTTTCTATAAATTTTTAAAGTTTCGGAATTTAGGTTTTTTTTCTGAATCATGGATGAAAATTGGCAAACTGGGTTTTCTAGTGAAATATTGCTGCGCCAGAGTTTTTTTAAATGCGAAATTTGACCCAGACAAAATGATTTACTTGATTATATTTGAACATGTATATGCAGGCGCATAACGAGGAAAATGACAATTTAGAAAAAATAAGAAAATAAAAAGAACAGAAGCTGTTTGAAACAATTGCCAGACGTAAATTATCGTTAAATTCAATTTTTAAAACTTGATTAAACGAGTCTGTCAGAGAAGAGGGAAAGAAGAGTCGTCGTAAAAATAGAAAGAAAGAAGAAAAAAAAAACAGGACAGCGCGAGAGAGCCGCCAAAATTTTCAAAGAGATAAGAATTCCAGTGAATTTTTTATTTTATTTTTATCTCTGTAGATAGGAAAACAAAATGAGCAATAAATTTGCAAAATAATATGAAACACACTTGTTTCGTAGAATTTTATTTATTATCGTTTCGCAATGATACGTGTTTTTCAATCGGCATTGGTAATCTCTTTTTCTGTTTTGGAAATGACATTCTGAATGTTCAATTTAGAAACATTTTAACGATTAGAGAAGCGACGAAAACTTCGAATTTTCACAACGTTAGTGATAGAGTTTTCCGTTGAAAAACGTGAAAGTAGGTTTAAGTATGTGTAAAAATTAAAATGAAGTTATCGATTAAAAAGGAACTATAAGAAATTATTGTAGATAAATTAAATCCTGTCGACTCAAAAATGCTCATTTCGTTTGTAAAACGTTAAATTTTTTTACACTTTGATGTTATTTTCAATTATCAGGCGTTTCGATAAATAATTATCCCACTCAAATAAATAAATTGAGTTTGAAAATAAATAAAATTAATACATACTTAGGTATCCAGTAAATGTTTAATGTTTGTAAATTGTTGAGAGTGGTCTCCTGAATCAGTGATAAAAATTCCTTACACCCCATATCCACCAAGTGGTCTCAAACATGGAACCAATTTTTAAGCAAGTGGATGAGAGGGGAAGGCTCCATGGGGATCTGTATCACCACTCAGTCCGCCTCCAAAAAAAGAAACTTGACTTTTAAATAGTGTCTTTGGTGGAGGTATAAGGGTTGAAAGGAACGTTCAAGAAGATGTGGACACTCCTTTTTACGATCGAGCAATCTACACCCTCGTTAGCTGTAGTTTTTTCTATTCTTCTACCTTCAAGGTTGCGGTACGATATCACAATAAAAATACCTACCTCAATGTAGAAATTTTATTACTGAAAAAAAGTGTTGCATGAAAGAGTTTCCATATGAGTACCCATTATGATAGGGCTTGGTATATGGATAATAAATAAGGAAATATTTTTTATTTTCAAAATCATAATAATTTGTTAAAATATTATTTTCTTATTTATTATGAACATCCTAAAGTCACAATAGACTACATTAATTTTTTTGATTCCTCAAAAACTTCTGGCGTCAGTTACTTTTGTTTTCGAAAAAAGTAAAGTCACCTAATAAGACCAATCGTAATTATTCAACGAATTTTCATTTTTTCTATTTGCCAAGATGAGTTTTGAGGGGGAAAAAAAAAATTTCGCTGCCTCGTCTTTATCTAATTTAAATGAAAAATATTTCAGACTGTTCATTTTGGTATTTTCCTGTTTGTAAGATTGGTATAGATGATCAGAAATCTATGAGGATGTGCGCCACCTGCAATACTTGGTACCATGATCGGTGTATTGGATTCACTGAATTAGACGCTGATATTCAATCGGACTGGTGTGAATTATTCTTAAATTCATTATTTATTTCATGTTATGCATTAAATTATGTATCCCGAAAAATTTTATCATTTTTCGTAGATAATGTTCTTCCATAATGGATGTTAAACAGAAACGGTTAATGGGTCTTATTGAACTTTTTTTCGAATCAAGTACTGCTAAAAATAAGGTGTGTTGTAAAACAAAAATGTGAAAAAGTCCAAATTTTCAGAATATATCAACACTGTTGGCTAAAGGTCAAATGAGGCTGAGTTATTGAAAGTAAGGTGCGAAGTTAGGACCTCAAATATCCTAAAGGTTTTAATGTATGACTTCTAGCGAAGTCTGATATTTTACAGTTTTTCTAACAAATTTTAATAACTGTATTGTCATAATATTATGTAACTTGGATTGGTTTTTAATTTACCTAGCGCATGTGAAAAGTAAGATGAAATAATTCCTACTCTAATTTTTCTAAGATATAATAAATTATATTTAATTAACCAGATCTAAAAAATTTAATTTCATCGCAAGTTTTTTCGTATTATATTATCTACTCGTGTAATTGAAGATTTCTCATATTTATACAAGCAAATTTATTAATATAATATGTTTCAGGCACTTCAAAACCAAAACGATTCATCGAGGAACTGATACACGACTCTCCGAATGCTAAAATGGGACCACATTTCGACGCCTCTTTTTCTTCCAATGTTACCGGACTGGTTGGAAAAACTGTGTATTTACAATGTCGAGTAAAAAATATCGGAAATAGAACGGTGAGTTTGATAATTTTTGAGAGAGAATAGGGTGAAAGAAGAAAAGTTAGGTGCTATTAAAGAGTTAGTATTAGGTCTAGAAACATATCTTAAAATAAATTTACCACTAATTCTGCAGAACATAATGTAATAAACATTGTTTGAAAAGATTCGAGACCACTGAAATATGAATATTGATGAAGTAAGAAAATTCTATTCTTTGATGAATTTGTACAAGAAACAACAATTCATGTTGAGGCTGCTAAATGACAGGGAAAGGACAAACTGAATATCTCTCTGAATCAAATAGCCTACCTACTCAATGTACGAGCATTAGGTAATTAAAGTAACAGTAATTTTCGGCTATCAATATTTTCTATTATTAGCAAAAAAATAATCCTTGTTCAGTTTCTGGATGTTCAATATTCTGTATTTGAACTGAAAATAGAAAAATCTCCAATGCTTACTACAGCTGCACCTATTAAAAAAACACTTGGAGGCGAACTCTGTTTCTAAGTCTCTTATTTCAACGTATTATTGGAAACTTTTGATCGGGAGTTGAACTCGAGTTAATTTTACTCTGGTTTAGGCTCGTATGATCGTAAGGTATACGAAACTTTAACTCACATTTGTATAACTGGCCTCAAGATATTTTGACAATGCATAAATTCACTAAGTCCGATAACTATTGTAAGTTAGATCCTAAGTTTTATACATTTATTTTAGATTTTGATTTTGATTTATTTTTGAAGTACGACAGGAATATAAGATGTATAAAAACTAAAATCTTCTTTGCCTATATTTTGGGTTCATATTTTCTTTTATTCCAACCCGTTGCTTAAGGACACTGAGATGTTATTTTAATCAAATCCCTTATTTGTAATATCTAATCACTCGACACAAGTGTTAAGTTGTATATTTAATATTATTATCATACAACATAATTATAGAAGGTACTCGAAGTCAACATGGAGATCTCTCATAATTATTAAAATTCACGAAGGTGAATCAAAGGCATTCGCATTCATCACTGAACTTTCACTTGACTGCAACATTGACGTTAATCACAACGCAAACCGCATCAAGACTTCAGTGATCAAATACAAATCAGAACCACCACCGCCTCAAGATGAGCAAGCCTTGAAGGATCACAATAATGAAAATGGTCGATAATAAGTATATTAGTGCTATTCGTATACTTCAGTTCACGTTTGTATGTACGAGTTCCTAATACAGAAAAAACAATGTAGGTATACAGCCGACTGCAAAACGCTGATTTCTAAACAATTGGCAGAGCTACATAGCATCAGTCAAGCGCGAATCGATGGGGAAAGGGGAAATTTCTATCCCAAACGCCAAAACGAAGAGTAAAAAAGATGAAAATGAAAAGGAAAATGAATATAGGAATGAAACATTATCTAGATAGAAACCGGATCAAAGTTTCCTTCCTACGAACACAAAATTAAATATCAAATACAGAAATGAAAAGGCAAAAATGAACAGTATCGAGATAAAAACCTTCAAAACTTGTTGAACACCAAAAAACAAAGTCAACAAAATTACTGGCATTTCCTAAAGATTAATATCTCAGCAAAACTAGGTAATCTTTATATATATATATATTCTATATTAATATATAAAGAAAAAAATTTGGAAAGTGTAGGTACCTAAGTTAAGGGTAATCTCAGAATCTACGAAAACTATGTTGATGAATTTTTGTACGTGCATTTTTCATGAATCTAGGAAGGTTCTAGTGTTATTTTTATTATTTTATCACTACAGAAAACTTATTTATAAAAGAAAATCGTTGAAGGCTGGATTAATAGCGCTGCGCGTATATAAAGTGAACCGAGGAAAAACATTATGCAAACATGTTAGTCCTTTATTTAGCGGCCTTTTCCTGATTCTTAAATTTACATCATTGGAAATGATTTTTGAGGCCCTGAATTCTAATTTAATGCTCATTTTATTGTGGGGCCCAAGAAAGGGACAATTATTTATTTTCATATCTTATTTCCTAATATATCGTGGGACACATATTTTGAGGCGTTGGATTCAAATTTGATGTTAATTTTATCATTAGAATCATTCTTTCATTGGTCCTAAGAAAGTGAGAATTTTTTATTTTCGGATTTTATTGAGTAATGAGGGAGCTGCCATACCCTGCCCTATATAAAATTCATTCGCCTGTTACAGCTGGCAGTGATAAAGCCATGAGATTAAGTTCACCACATTTATCTGGAAAATATGTAGGTCTCAAGTTTGATTCCCCAAACCAACAAAACCTACATCTTCTGACCATTGATGTGTGCTGGACATGCACGCACCCTAGTGGTGTATGGTGGAACTCATAACTCTCCTTCCTAACTTGACTCAATGATAGATGGTGCCATGTATAGTGGCATTAGAACCCATATAGGTAGTGTAAGCCTATGTTTATAGGTATAAGAGGCATATCTGGCTCTGTCCAATCTCCCACATTATCCAATGTCATTCAACTCATGTTCAGTCTCTTTCAGGGGGGAGTGTGTGGAAACAGCCATACCTTATTAGCTGGCAAATATGTAGGTTACAGGTTCTATTCCTCGAACTTAAAAAAACCCACAAGTAATATATCATTGGACATGTTTTTTATGGTGCTGAATTTGAATTTAATGCTCATTTTGTCATTAGACTCATTCTTTCATTGAGCCCAAATAAGGGAGAATTTTTGATTTTCATATTTTATTGTGTAATACATCATTTGACATGTTTTTTTAGTCTCTGAATACAAATTTGATGTTCATTCCATCATTGGACTTATTCTTCGACTCTCATTAGGCCCAAAAAGGGGAGAATTTTTTATTTTCATATTTTATTGAGCAATATATCATCGAACACGTATTTTGAGGCGCTGAATTCGAATTTAATGTTAATTTTATCAATAGACCCATTCTTTGATCCTCATTAAGCCTAAAAGGGGAGAATTACATATTTTTAGATTTTGTTGTGCAATATGTCAGTGAATACTTGGCTCACAGTTAGAGTCAAAGCACCTAAGCATCTGTCAAACAAAGCTGACACCACAGGCAGCTAGTAATTAATAAATATATTTTAGATTAAGAAATTATCACTTAGCTAAACGCACAAGCGGATATGAAGTGAGCAACGGAGACAATTCCCCCTCTCATTCAAAGAAAATAAGAGCAAAAAAAAGAGGGAAATAGATAACTTACTAGTTCCTAGAATTAGCTTACTCTCATGTGTCAGATTCTCGAAACACAAAATATGGCGTGCCCCCCATTGGTTCGGATTTTCTCTTAACAAATTCCTTCCCTTGAATTTTCAAAAACAAGGCTTCTACCAAATTTTAAATGAAGATTCATGAATAAAAAGCTATTTTCACCATTGTCAGAAGATTTTCTGTTAATGAGGAATATATTGTATATACATACATAGGGTAAATATAACGATTGTGAAATATGTACCAAATATGAGTGTCATTATTTCTCATAAACTGCTAATGTGGTCAGCTGGAAAAAAAACTGAGATAAGCTTGCGAAAATTGTATTGGATGGATTATTATTTTATTAAATTATTATTAGGTCATGACATACAGTATACTTCAATGTCAGGAAGTTGGTTCCTTTTGGTTTCATAGTTTTAAAAAAAAACTGGAGAAGAAAAATTTTTGGATAAAATTTTAAGTTCACGGTTTTGAAAAAATTGAGTTTTTGCGAAAATATAATCCATTTGAAGTATGTTCTGGGGCAGTCAATTTTCGAGTCAAACCATAAGCTTTGGTGTTTGTAAGACTGTTTTATCGTACCAAACTGCAAAAAATTTCCAAAGAATATGCCTAAAATGATTTTTCCTCTCTTTTTGAATCTTATCACTGTCCTCTTAAATTTTTTTTTATGCAGAATGTACTGACTGATATTTTGAAATATGATGATTTGAATATTTGGCTTCTATTTCCAAGGATTATCAATTTTTTAAGATAATTCATTTAGTTTTAGGAATTTTTTATATTCATTACATCACCATTAAGCGGATTAACCTAATATGGGGTACCAATTAGTTCTGTTCAAAACAACAAATAATAGAAGCAGAATTTAGCTAGAGGCATTTGTAACCTTTATGAGAAAGAATAATTTATTTTTATAATTTTAATTTTGATGATTTTTCTGGTTAAAAGGAAGTGTAAAAAAGAGGTGCGAGAAGAGATGTAGTAATGTTAAGATACCTAGTAAAATAATTATTTGTGTTACAAAGGTATAAATCAGATAATTTTGATACTCGTACACGTATGTACCCAATTTTTGCTCCACCTTCCGAAGAAAAAAAAAGTTGAACAAAGAAAAAACTAGAATATTTTTTTTATTCTAAATCATCAAATTCCGTAACGACACTCTCTGGTAATCCACGTTTGAATCAATATATCATAAGACCCACGTTTGAATCCCATCAATGACACTTTTTTTGAGAAATCCCTTATGATGTACAAAGTAACACAAGTGCATAAGGCTGCGCATACATTATTTACGGACCGTGTAAAAAGAAACACATGCCCATATGACGGTGAATAATTTAAAAAACAATGCATCAGGAATTTACATTATGCACTGTTCTGAAATCATCCACTTTAATATCGTCCAGGGGCACGTAATCGTCTTATTTATTGACAGGTGTTGCAAAAATTAATTTTTTTAAAATGGCTTCTACAAAGATGCGCATGTAGAGCCCTATAAGGCTTTAATTAATGGTGGCGCGCCTATAGGAATCTTGAAGTTATTTTGATTTTACAAACTGTAGGGCGTTAAGTAAAAGCGTTTAAAAACAGATTAATGATCATAGATGATTTTTAAAAATCGGCTTCTCTAGTTTCTGATTTTGCTTTGTTTTGAAATATTCCACCTAGCATACAGATTTTCAGTATTTTCTGCACGTTCAACGAACTTTTGACTTATGGTTTTCTTCTCGCCTATTACTTTGATTCATATCATTTATATTACTAGTGAGTACCAAATGCTGCAAGGCAGATAATTCATAAAGACCAACATAAATGCGTTAAAATTGACTCAAATAATTACATGCATTGCCAAATATATCTGTAAAACTGGTTACATGATTGGAAAGTGGAGGCAAAAGATACGCACTCCGGAGGCGAAGCTGGTAATTGGCTGAAAACAGGATAACGAATGAAAATTTGTATAATATATATTAAGGATGGTTTTCACTCGTTGATTTATTCTCTATGATCTAATATTTAAAATATTCACTAAATGGAAATAATAGGCTAAGTTATGGTTTATACCGTTTCTCTTAATTTATTCTCCAAAAGTTTAAATTTCTAAACTTTATAGAATACAGTTTAGAGACTGAGGAATAGAGATGTGTGTTTAAACCCTGCTTTAATCTTGTAATGCAAAAATTTATTTTAAAAATGAGTTTTTATCGTTACAATTTGATAGGATTTAAAGTCTATCCTCTGGTGATTAGTGATTACCCATATTAAAGTCTTCCCTTTTCTCAGAAAATCATTTCAAACTCTTTCCGCTCAGTATGGAAAAATAAATACATGTTCCTGTTTTCATCCTGTGGTAATATGAAGCGAATTTAGCGTCCCTTGTGGAACCTCCACTTCCCAATAGCGTTACAAAAGTAGCTTTTATAAGTTTTATGTAAGTGATTTTAATTTGAGCCGTATTTATCCCAAATGAGGTAATAAGTACCTATACTCTATTTGAAGAAACTCATAGCCTGACTACAAACCTGGTATTTCAAAAGGTTCACTGTTAAGCAATACTTCAACAACTACCTTACTATCAAAATTCATTATCTTGGTCTTCTCTTTACCCAGCAAGTCAGCATTTTCGTTTTGCTACGTACAATAGTGATGATACACGTCAGCCGGAAGTTCAACCGATTCAGAAGGTTAAGAATAGCTAGTCCTACACCGATATAGTCGTTACCCTCCACTCATGAAAGTACGCGAGAGTTCTTAATACAGAAATTATAACGTACCTATAGTTGCATCTAAAATATTGGTTACCTACCGAACATGGTAGGTATACAGAGAGTATATAATTAAGAGTAAAATTACGCTACAAATCAATGTGATCTTTTAGGTTGGGAAATCATTTGAATATATTGTCAAGTTTTGATACATTAGATTTTGATCTTTGGTATGTAAGTCGGTAAGGTAATAAATTACATTGAATTTGTAGAAATAAAACGCAAGCTGAGAAGATTTAACCATACCTTTAGGTAGTTGGTCAACGTTAGTAGTCTGTTGTATTGTGGATTTCCAAATAATTAACTACTTATAGGTACTTAGACTATTTGAGACTCGATCCGTGTTCAAGAATTACTTCAGTCGATAAACTCTGGCTGTAATTTTAACCTTCATACGTTAAATACCACTGTAATATGAAGCCCCCCGTAAAATACGACGTAGACTAATCAGCACGCGTGAACACTTTAAAATTTGAAGTGTATCCTCAATACTTTGAACGTTAGTTGTGTGATTTCTGCTCATATGTTATATCAATTTCTGTTTCAATAAGTATCTATACATTCACCATCGCCACTTTAATGAAAATTAAAAATAATCTTGATCGTGTACTGTTTCAATCATATATACCAAAAAATTTTGTTTTCCAACACTGATGTGTAAAAATTAATCAGTCGGTTATCAGAGGAACCAAGTTAATTTTTGATGCGCAAACATCTTAGCATTCGGTCAACAATAGGGGCTAAATGAGAATTACAATTGTCAGATTTGCATAACTCGTAACTCTTACAATATTGTAACTCTCATTTGAGTGCTATATGATGTGTAGGTGTGTGATTGTTTGTGTGTAATGCGCACAATCGCAACTACAGTATTATGTTTACACATCAATCCTTCATGAGTATACCCCAGGGGAACTCACCTATTTTTTTTTTTTAATAATGTGGTACACTTTTTTTTTCTTCAAATTACTGATCTTTGTTTTGACATTTTCTTTACTCCATCCTCTTTACTTCAAGCTCTCATTTACATAGGCATTTAAAAACTTCTACAATATGAATTTTTTGTCAGATCTTTTCAACTTTAAATTACTAAGATTGCAGGCGGGTCATTCCATGAAAATAACAAAAATTCCGAACCAGCAAATATCTCTTTAACTAAGAATGCTAGGAAATCGATTTTTTTTTATTTGATCAAAAATCATCTCCCTTATTATAGTCAGTATGAAACTCTTTTCAACAACTATCTCTAAATTTAATATGTTGATAAATTATATGAAATATTCCATTGTCATGGATGTAACCACTTCACATTTTCATGTTACCTATTTTTGATTTCATAAACACTGTTTCAACGATAAATAATATATTTCACAGAAAATGTAAAAAGAATAGATGGTAGGACACGTTTGTAACAATAAAAAAATTTTAAAGGACCAATAACAGATTGTGTGCTTTTCATAGGTTGCGACACCGGTTTTTATTCCTTAAATATATCCACTTTTCAACCAATCATGAACGTACTTATTTCCGTATATCTTAATGGGGTAAATGGTCAGACTGATTTTTGTTTACGCCAGCAACACTATCCAGTCTGAAAAATGTCTTTATTTCAAGTCATTTCCTGCATTTTTAACAAATTCCACAAAAAATAATGGTTTCGACTTTTATTTCTTTCCTTTGTAATGGATAGCCGTAGAAAGGCATATATTTGTCAAAAATTTCTAGCATTATGCAATATATATCAGTAAGTACCGCTATTGACATTGACACTCTGAGTTTCTGTTCAATGCCTAATTGATTGGCAGGTTGAATTTTATATGAATTTTTCCTTCTTCGTGAACTTTTTTTTTTTTCATAATTGTATCAAAGGTAATTTTAGAGACATGATGAAGGACTTTTATATGACAAAAAGTATATGCTGTGAGAGGCTGTGATTTATTACATTTAAGGAAAGTGATATATTGACAACATCAAATTTACACCACAATAATTTCATTAGTGCCCAACCAACTATAATTATTATTCATGCAATTTGGAACAAATTTCATTTTTATCACCCTCCTTCGGAGGTTGATGCGCATCTAATATTTTATTTGAATTTGGTTCAATGACTAAAAAAAATTTCCTACAAAAAATTGTTGAAAAATGATATTTGAAATTTTATAAATAAAAATTGTCAATTTTTGTCATTTTCATGGAACGACTAAAATGCTCTAATAAACATTTTTATTCAATTTGTTTGCAAATAGGGTATTAAATTTGACCTTACAAAATGTTGAAGGGTGGGGGTGATGAAAATTATCCGTTTCATAAGAAAAAAAAATGATTAGCCTTTTCCAATCATTTTACTTATTAGGTACCGCATTATTTCATTATTTTGATTCCGTAATTGTGTATTTCATTATTTTGTTTGTGTCCTACTTTTGAATTTTGGGGAAATATAAATAACGTGTCCTAATTATAAACATTTACCTGACTTATTCATTTTATCACCCATCAAAAAGTTAATTTCTTATGGTACGTGATAAATAACCTTATGCATTTTGATAACAACCTATAACGCATAAAATTTGTGTTCACGGTTTTGAAAAAAATTCCGAAGAGATACAGCTGAGATTTTTACGAAAAATTGTCTTTATAGAGCACCAAATTTGATAGGAGTTTTTACCTATTCTCCAATTGGTTCAGTAGTTTCCAAACAAAAACTGGAAAGTAAAATTGCTGGAGAAGGTGTTTTTTCAAAATTTTGAAGAACTACAAAAAGGATTAGGATGAAAATCTCAACATATTTTGTTATTATCGTATTTTCAAGTCTCATTGAAGTTTGATGTTACTTGTTAAAGAGGTTTTGAGAAAACTAGAGAAAACATTACTAGAGAAAATTTATGTGTTCACGAATTTAAAAAACTGCGAAAGGACAAGGGTGAAATTTTCACGAAAGGTAGTCCTTTTATATGGAACCTAGTTTGGCAGAAATTTATGCCTATTGTTTCAGTACGTAATTGCGGAGAAAAATGGAGAACAGAAAGTTCCTGGAAATTTGTTTTTTTATAATTTTAAGGAAAATACCTACGAATGGATCAGGTTAACATTTTTACGATACATCGTTTTATACACGTGTAAGTCTTGTCGAAATTCTGCGGTTATTATTTCGTAATAATTTCCGAGAAACTGAAAAGCTGCTGGAAAATGATTTTTCCGGGACTTCGAGGAAACTACCGACGGAATAAATATTAAATTTTACGAAATTTAGTTCTTATGTAGGACGAGGTGTGGTATGAGTACGGAGCCCATTGATTCGATAGTTTCCAAGAAAAATGTAAAAAATAAAAATTTCTGGAGAAAAACAAGTCGCCTGTGTTGCTTGGAGTATATCTTTCCGTATTTACGGCGCATGGCGTAATTTTACTTATTTTACTGAAAAATGTAACAAAGAAATCGATAACTATCGATTGTTTTTATCAATTTTTTCATGCAATTGGGATTTAGAATTTTTTGTTGAGTTGTCAATAGGTGCGTGAACTGGTAAATTGGGTTTTCTAGCAAAATATTGCAGCGTTAGTTTTTTTTTTTTTTTTTTTTTTTTTTTTTTTTTTGTTTTTTTTTTTTGCATCGCAACATATTCAAAATTTTACATTATACAAGTATACACATTTTTCAGCCCATCCCGTACCATCTGTTTGGTTCGATGGCTGCCATACCTTCGCTGTCAAAGCTCTGCGAAACTTTACGCGCGAAACATATTATGCGGCACATGCCCCAAATTCCCTGGCCACGAATTTATTTCTGCACCAACCGGTCGACAAGAATTTCGATTAACATTTTGCGAAAATGTAGGTGCGGTGTCGTCGAACGCGACAAGAAATAGAAGTATCTACGCCAAAAAATTTTAACTTTTTTTTTGATGCGATTCTCGACGCGCGAAATACACGTTCGTTGAAATAGTTTGATTTATCGATGGTCGCATGAGAATAAAAGGCAAAAAGCTATATACACACATATATCGTACTCTGTTTCAATGGTCCCAATCGACAGAACAATTTCAACTATTTCGCACTCAATAATTCGTGTTCACCATATAACCGAAACGAATTTAATGCAGCGCACGAATTTATCGTATTCAAATGTGTTGAAAAGACATAGTAAGGGTGTATGTGTGTGTATATATATACACGTATAACCATCAGAAAAGTAGAAAAATAAAATAAAAATGAAAATCTCGAATAGATTTCACTTCGATATTGTTTTGAGGACCTTACGCGATCAGGTCTGATTGGTAGAAATAACAGAAAACCACATTTTTCTTTAGCACTATGTAGTCCATAATACGCGGTATACATTAACTTGAAGGCCAACCAATTTAGAAGAACAGAAACAGCGGAAATGTATTCAAAATCTGAGAGTAACGTCTATTGATTAGGTAGACCCATCATTTATTTCAGAGGGAAGAAGAAGTTTATCCTTACTTATATTAAAAATTTTAAAGTATGTTTGGATGTTTGGGAATCAGTCAGGGCATAACCGCAGCACCTATTAATTTTAAATTTGACCCAAAAACTATACGTGTCCGATTGAAAAAAAGCCTATTTTCATATCGAAAACTGGAGTGGTTCTTAAGCAGTAAACAAAAGTTCGAAACACATGTAATTTTACAGGTCTGAGTGTGTTTGCATACGTGTACTACGTTCACATAATATTTCACGCTTTTTACCACGATCTTTATGTCTTTATGGATGGTTGTGTCGGTGTTCATATTTTACTTAAGTATGTGTGTGTGTGTATGTGTGTGTACGTGTTAGCCCATAATTATAACCCTCTAAAAAAAAATTGGTTGAGATAATTTTCTCAAATGGCACCGAATGATAAATCGTAGTGTACGTTTTTTGGAGAACTGAATTCAAATTTGGTTCCAGTTTTCGTTTGAATCATTGTTCGCTCCTTTCGAATCACAAAAAGAGGTTTAAGAATATTAATTCACATATTATCAAGTGATACATTCGGAGATACTTGTTTTGGGGCCGTTGAATTTGAATTTTCGTTCCAATTATCAATCAAGTCAATTGTTTTGCCCATTTGTGGCCTAAAAAAGGGAGTTCGGAAACTGTTATTACATATTGCCGAGCGAAACTACGCGGGAGCAGCGGCGAATCTAAAAGGGAAATAAAAAAATTCCCCCCGAACGCCAAACAAAAAGGAAAAAATGAAAATTTAATGATAAAAGTGAAATTATGGCCACCGAATCCGGATAATGACAGTCGAAAATTTGTTGAAGAGCAGAAAAAAAAAGCTCAATTTCATAAAATTTTTCGTCAACTCTCCCTCCCTCAAAATGACGCTATCGATCCTCCATTGCAAAAGTTCCCAACCTATGGGGCGCGCTCCTGTAGGGGGGGCTTGAAATTTTGCTAAGGGGGTGTAAGAGAAATTCAAACTTATAAAATTAACACTCTAATAAAAAGTTGAGTGGGGACTCACTGGTATGAGGTAAAGGGGCTCGGACCCCTCAACGACAGTTGCCGCCCCAAAGGGCAGGCAATAATCGTCCTTGTGACGTTAAACACACAAAACTCGTTCGATCGTAATTACCTGTATGTACTTGCAGGTAATGTACGAGTACTGAATCGTGACACAATAAGATGATGTCACTATTGTACACAAACTGGCCAGCCATCTCTTATCTCGATAGGGATGATGCAACATGGCCGTTCTCACCAACGTACGTATTCTCTTACGTACGTGTGTTTGTGTGTGTGTAAATAAGCCGTATATAAACCACCCGAACCGGCTCTAAAATTTCCAGTGTTTGCCTTGGTTTTGGCTTACCCGTACTTGTGTACGAAGTGGCTGAACACGCTTAAATTCTGTTGAATTTCCTTCTGGTGAGAATATATCTCACAACAAGGTATTCCACAAGTTGAATAATGGTTTTGTCTACATTTGGCAAGTACACACATGTGCGGATGATAAGATAAATTTTCTAGATTTCTTGTTATGTTTTGTTCACATTATTCTATTCTCTCAGTTCTTAAACATTGTTCGTATTTGCCAGATTTCTGTGTTTTTTTGTCTAAGTCTAAATGTAAAAAAAAATGTTTCAGTGATGATTATACTAATTATGGATTTACGGTAATGAAAAAAACAGTGTACAAATGGTACAATGTGTTGTATGTCATTTAGTTCTCAGTAATGATTCTATGAGACCTGTCCGACTACAAAGGTATTTACTATCGGAGTCCATCCATCACTGAAAGACAAGCCTATGGACTTTCTTGTGGCAAAACTACGTTCACTCAAACTCCAGAAACTGGATTATACAGGTACTTACCACCAAGAAAATTCAAAAGTTTGGTTCAATGAATCTTGAGAATTTTGGGTCAGATACCTGGACATATATCCAAAAGCAGCCATGCCAGTTTGCAGTTAATTTTCCTTTTTTGTTCTACTTTTCTCTGTGAATCGGAATTTTCAACTATCACAATGATAAAAACAAAACAGCGATGTCGACTGAAGGTAGAAAATGATCTGCGGTGTGCCTTATCCAACATACAACCAAACACAGACGAATTAGTAAAGGCGAAGCAGTACCAACCTTCTCATTGATTACGTATTTATAATTTTAATTTACTTTCCTATAAATTTTAATTGAAACTACTTAGTTTTCCATTTTATGTCTAACAATATGAAAAAAAAATTTGGATTACGTTTTTTGTATGAGGGGCGCGTAAATTACTTATGATCCTGAAGGGGGGAGCGGCTGAAAAGTTTGGAAACCACTGCGCCATTGCATGGGAGAAGTGCCTCGAAGCCTGAATTCAAATTTTAGCTCTAATTTTCGGCAGTTTCGGATCACAGTAATAGAGGTTCAAGAAAATATATTCAGATATTATCGAATGATATTAACACTGATCATACTTTTTTTTTCCCCTTCATTTTCAGTTGTCTTAATATGTTTTGGTGTTTGGGGATGGGGAGAATTTCCCCTTTCTGCCTCCCTGTCTCCCTGTGGATCCAGCGACAAAAGTCTATTCTTTTTTAAATTTTCTTATGTAATCTTATGTACCTATATGTTTACACATAGACTACATAGCTACCGAATAGTAGCCAACCTAATTATTAACAAAAATGAAATTTTACCTCCGTAAAATAATTCTTATTTAAATATTATGCTAGACGATGTTGAAATATGTTTGGTCGACTAAACTTTCCTCGTTACAAGAAAACTTTTCCAAAAAATGCTATTATAATTTCAAAATTTCATTTTATAAAGAGGTAAAAAACGTAATAAATACAATAGATCTGTACCGATTTATTATTTAATTCATAATTTACCCTGCGTGAATAATATTTGATTCCTTAATTTACTTGCTGCAATAAAAAGCACCTATTGTAGTCATTCACTTTCACAAATAAAAAACTGTAGGGCAGATACCACGACCCCAATAATATACAAATGAAAATACAAAATGTTGACGCAACTTTTTCTCTTTACTATGGAAAAAACTTCATCATCTACATTGTTTTGTTGTTTCCACTCAACTGAAGTAAAAGTTCATATCATGTTCGATAAAGTTTGTTTGTATTTTTTCTTTTTTTTTCTCGTTACAACGTTGTCTTTTGACTTTTAATGACCAAAAAATGTTTAATTAGAATGAACACTGTCATTAAATATGTAGCTATTTCAAAACGGTATGAAAACATTTTCCAGAATACACTATGAAAATTTCATCATACTTTCCAAATACATAGGTAGGTGTACATACATACAAAACAGCTCCAGTTGAAGAAAAGTATCCAACAGCTAATCATTATTCAGTCCCATTTCGTAGATCGTTAAATTATTATACCATCGAACCATCGATTATGGAGAAGAAAAAAAAAAGATTGGAAAAATTTTTACCAACTACAAAAACGCATCAAAAATTCGTTTTATGTAAATTTTCATGAAATATATTCACCAATCGTTTCGTAAATTTGTATTTTTTTTTTTTTTTTGCAGTTTTCTTTCGTTCGCATAATAGGACTTTGCACTGTTTTCTATATCGTTGTCATAGATGGTGAATAATACATATAACGAGGCTGTTAAAAAACACGTCAGTCGAATGCAGAAAAAAAAAAAAAAAAATACTGTCGAGTGAAGATGAAAGAGAGGAAAACGCGGTCAAATATTTTTATTCACAGAAGAATATCATTATGTTGGTGAACCGAAAACACATTCGAGAATTACAACAAATTAACTTATTTTTTCTTTTTCTTTTTTCTTTTTTTTTTTTTTTTTTTGAAATTTCTGGTAATTTTTTGATTTGAAGCGAAGCATTTACTTCGTAATCATTTTTGCAATGAGGAAAAATCATTAATTTCTCAACGATAGATTAAAATTAAAATATATGTACGAGAAAATTTGAAAAACGATTACAAACATGTGGTATCGGTTCGATAATTTCGTATCAATAAATGGATTCGTAACAAAGAAATTAGCATTTTTTCGTTTTTTTTTTCTCTTCTGGATAACATTTTTTGAATATTATTTTTACTAAGATAATTGGTAGTGATTATTGATATCTTGAAAATTTATTATTCTTTAAGGTTTCGATTTATTTCACATACCGAATTTCGCTTTGATGGAGTCTTCATTGAGGAGAGAATAAATACTATTTTTACATTGTAAAATCTCGTCTAAATGCTAAAATTTTAGTTACCCTTTTCGCCTACATCTTAAAGAGAAATGAATGGTGCAACGGTACCATTTGTGACAAAAATAAAGCCATGAGTCGTTTTTTCAGTCATTATTTTCACGAAAGAGACATCTATACATAGAGGTTTATAATGTTTACATTTAATATATGTACCCATTTTTGATGTATAAACATCTTACTGTTTGGTCTACGATGTCTTTAAAATACCACAGGTTGGGAAACTTCACAGGTGAAAACGGTTTTGTACATTGTCAGTGGTTCCATGAATTGGAATTGACAAATCACTGCTCCACGTCGGACACAATAAGATCTTGTCCAATTTGTCTAAATGTAGTCTAATTTAGATTGATAGAACCAACAACCAACAGAGAATGAGATAACAGACACTGGAACCATTGATATTATTTTATCATTGTGATGTTTAGAGGATAAATTCTGCAAGCTTCTCCATGGCTCCTCACTATGTGGC
The DNA here is from genome assembly GCA_011428145.1 of Ericerus pela. Taxonomy (NCBI): domain Eukaryota; kingdom Metazoa; phylum Arthropoda; class Insecta; order Hemiptera; family Coccidae; genus Ericerus; species Ericerus pela. The sequence goes on from WOFM01001182.1 coordinate 26,018, forward strand.
ATGGACTATCAATGTTGCAATCCAAGTACGAATCTTAACGTGAATAAAAAAATTTTTTTATTCTTCCATCATATTTAGGAAGACGAACACATTCGCTGACCTAAATATTCCGTAACAAACAACGGCGAATATTTCTACTAAATATTTACCGTTACCTCTGATCACTAACCTAATTAATGGTTGCTAACAAATATGCAGACAAACAACTAGTCAGTATATCTGTCAGCACTATTTAGGTATATACCTTAAATACATTTCCAGTTGACAAAACATTTA
>WOFM01001184.1:0-20388 GCA_011428145.1 Ericerus pela
AAGAATAGGGCTGCTAACGTATACCTAATTCTATTTACAGAGGCTGTCTGCTCGGCTGATTGATAAGCGTATAGGTACAACATTTTGCCGCGTGTATCATACATCAAAAATTTCACATATTTCCATGTATATATGTATATATTATATGATATATATATATATATACATATATACGAGTTTGGCGAAGCGTGAAGTGTTTGGGCACGAGTGGAATATGTCAAAATAATGTACGCGTTGTTTATTCGCGCAAAAATTTATTTATTTTTTTAATTAACTCTTTTCCCTCCTTACAAAAAAAAAAAAAAAAAAAAAAAAAAAGAAGAAGAAAAGGCCAGAGTGTATGCCTACACTGTGTATGAATGATGTGGATGAAATAGATCTGCGATACTGAATTTGAAAACGTATACCGATAAATATGGGGCTTAACTTGGTAACGCAGAAGATTGGTATATGAATGAACCTAAGATTGAAGATCGTCTTCAGGGTACCAGTAGGCACCCCACCCTCCCCGAACAACTGTATGCATTTTACGTAGGTTTTCGAAGACGATGTACGTATATTAAAATTGATCTGTTATTGGGGCCCAGAGGCGAGGGTAGGTTCGTTTTTCAGTTAATGACTGTAACGATAATATTATGGTGGATATATCATTCAAATAAAATATTCAACACAAAATATAAGGTTGTGTATTATAAAAAATATAGCACATGAAAATATAAAAATTATAAATGTGTGCTTACTGATTAAAGTACAAAATGAGATTGAAGTACAACCACCAAAACATTGTCTTTTATTAGGCCAGAGTTATGGGTGATTTGTGTTAAAGAGAAAGGAAGGAAATCATACTCAAGAAATAAGGATGTGATGATATGCAATTGTACATAATTTGTGAAAACAGTTTAGAGAGATCTATTGTCCAAAAAACGTATATTGGAGGAATTGCTGATATAGGATAAATAAGTATATATAGGAGTATTTTGTAGACAGAAATATGTATTCGAGGAATTTAGGAAAGTGTTGAAATAAATGAGGAGTGTTTGAAAATGTATTTTTTAGGAATAGGCGGATATTTGGTTGTACGTCTAATTTGATGAAATACGTGTTTATTAGCATAAGTTCGTCATGATACATATATATTGTGACAATGACCACAAGAAAATTTTGGCTCTATTAGTTGAAATTTATATGACTACATATATAATTATACACATGTACATTTACGTTTAACTCAATACAGACCACAATTTTTGTTCGATAATCTTGAAATTTGGTAAGGGAAATCGGGGTACCATGGAATACTTTTTTATTTTTGTCTCTGGTGTAAGCTAAAATTGAATTAGAAATTTAGGAACAATAAATTTGAAAAGAACGAACCTTTATCTATAAAATAAAACCAAAAAAATAGTTAATATGAAATAGTATTTTTCTAATTTAATCTTAAAGGAGGTAACCTTTTTTGTTCCATGGTACACCACGCCAGCGTACCATGATACATGTTAAATCCCATATATGAAAAAATATTTTCAAACCAAAAAATTAAATTTATTTCATCTAATACAATATGAAGTGCACTGCACCTAAAAGTAATTATATTTAGATAACAGCTCAAATGATATTTTCTATTTGAATTATTATAACATAATTATTATAAGGAAAACTGATTGTTTTTTAATTTTTACACTTTCCTCGTGAATTTGCTAATTTAAGACATCTTTCACAGTACCTATCCTAAACTTTTTCAAGATCCAATCTTTCATGTTTTCGGGCAATTTTAATCAGGAAAATTATTTGGAAAAAACTGAAAGGTATTTTTAGTATGTTCCATGGTACACCATAAAATTTACGCCATGGTACACTAGGTTCACCTTCTTACCAGAAATTAACATAATATTTAATCCAAGTGTTTTTGAGTATTGATAAGTTTTGTTTTCAAAATATTGCTGAAATTCCATCATTTTCCATTCCATACAATGAAAGTTATTGAGAAATATTATGAGACAACTTTTAATTTTAAGAAAGCTGAAATTTTTATGAGATATTGTAGTATGTTAGTTAAAAATTCTGAGAAAATTTCAGCTCTCTACAAGTAACAATTCCCTCATAACTCCTCTCGATATCTTTCATTATATGGAATACCTATGCAAATAATATGACCTAATCTAGTTGCAGAATTTCAGCCATATTTAGAGAACCAAGGGTATGATTTGAGCTAAATTTTCACGAATACTTAGTTAACATAATTTCGATACGCTGGAAAATTGCAGCTCAATCTTATCTTCGGTTGCCGAGATATGGCTGAAATTCTGCAACTAGATTTAGGTCATATTATTTGCATAGGTATTCCATATAATGAAAGATATCGAGAGGAGTTATGAGGGATTGTTACTTGTAGAGAGCTGAAATTTTCTCAGAATTTTTAACTAACATACTACAATATCTCATAAAAATTTCAGCTTTCTTAAAATTAAAAGTTGTCTCATAATATTTCTCAATAACTTTCATTGTATGGAATGGAAAATGATGGAATTTCAGCATATTTGAAAACAAAACTTATCAATACTCAAAAACACTTGGATTAAATATTATGTTAATTTCTGGTAAGAAGGTGAACCTAGTGTACCATGGCGTAAATTTATGGTGTACCATGGAACATACTAAAAATACCTTTCAGTTTTTTCCAAATAATTTTCCTGATTAAAATTGCCCGAAAACATGAAAGATGGATCTTGAAAAAGTTTAGGATAGGTACTGTGAAAGATGTCTTAAATTAGCAAATTCACGAGGAAAGTGTAAAAATTAAAAACAATCAGTTTTCCTTATAATAATTATGTTATAATAATTCAAATAGAAAATATCATTTGAGCTGTTATCTAAATATAATTACTTTTAGGTGCAGTGCACTTCATATTGTATTAGATGAAATAAATTTAATTTTTTGGTTTGAAAATATTTTTTCATATATGGGATTTAACATGTATCATGGTACGCTGGCGTGGTGTACCATGGAACAAAAAAGGTTACCTCCTTTAAGATTAAATTAGAAAAATACTATTTCATATTAACTATTTATTTTGGTTTTATTTTATAGATAAAGGTTCGTTCTTTTCAAATTTATTGTTCCTAAATTTCTAATTCAATTTTAGCTTACACCAGAGACAAAAATAAAAAAGTATTCCATGGTACCCCGATTTCCCTTACCAAATTTCAAGATTATCGAACAAAAATTGTGGTCTGTATTGAGTTAAACGTAAATGTACATGTGTATAATTATATATGTAGTCATATAAATTTCAACTAATAGAGCCAAAATTTTCTTGTGGTCATTGTCACAATATATATGTATCATGACGAACTTATGCTAATAAACACGTATTTCATCAAATTAGACGTACAACCAAATATCCGCCTATTCCTAAAAAATACATTTTCAAACACTCCTCATTTATTTCAACACTTTCCTAAATTCCTCGAATACATATTTCTGTCTACAAAATACTCCTATATATACTTATTTATCCTATATCAGCAATTCCTCCAATATACGTTTTTTGGACAATAGATCTCTCTAAACTGTTTTCACAAATTATGTACAATTGCATATTCATCACATCCTTATTTCTTGAGTATGATTTCCTTCCTTTCTCTTTAACACAAATCACCCATAACTCTGGCCTAATAAAAGACAATGTTTTGGTGGTTGTACTTCAATCTCATTTTGTACTTTAATCAGTAAGCACACATTTATAATTTTTATATTTCATGTGCTATATTTTTTATAATACACAACCTTATATTTGTGTTGAATATTTTATTTGAATGATATATCCACCATAATATTATCGTTACAGTCATTAACTGAAAAACGAACCTACCCTCGCCTCTGGGCCCCAATAACAGATCAATTTTAATATACGTACATCGTCTTCGAAAACCTACGTAAAAATGCATACAGTTGTTCGGGGAGGGTGGGGTGCCTACTGGTACCCTGAAGACGATCTTCAATCTTAGGTTCATTCATATACCAATCTTCTGCGTTACCAAGTTAAGCCCCATATTTATCGGTATACGTTTTCAAATTCAGTATCGCAGATCTATTTCATCCACATCATTCATACACAGTGTAGGCATACACTCTGGCCTTTCTTCTTCTTTTTTTTTTTTTTTTTTTTTTTTGTAAGGAGGGAAAAGAGTTAATTAAAAAAATAAATAAATTTTTGCGCGAATAAACAACGCGTACATTATTTTGACATATTCCACTCGTGCCCAAACACTTCACGCTTCGCCAAACTCGTATATATGTATATATATATATATATATCATATAATATATACATATATACATGGAAATATGTGAAATTTTTGATGTATGATACACGCGGCAAAATGTTGTACCTATACGCTTATCAATCAGCCGAGCAGACAGCCTCTGTAAATAGAATTAGGTATACGTTAGCAGCCCTATTCTTCGTCGTAACGAAAAACGTTCGTACATACCGAAAGTTTTGCAACGAACCTCCGGCACCCATCGACGATTTCGTACGATTTTCGGTTAGGTTTAATTTTGCGGACGCGCAATTTGTTAAATTAACCCGCCATCGTCGAGTTACGTGCCCATTATTTGCACTCGCGAACGAGAGCATCAGCACCGACAGCCGCCGCAACTCAATTTCAGACTAATGTCGAGCAGCCTCTGGACGAACCGCTTTTTCGAAAATAAAATCGGATTTTCGCCGCCAGAGTAGGTAGCCTAAGCGAAAATGTAGGTAACTAAGTTGCAAAAATTTTATTTCACCATTTTCGCAGCCCACGTACGTAAAACAGCGCCGTATGCGCGCAATCGTCGACTCTTATAAATTTATTTTCGTTTTCGTCAAATTTTAATGCGCAAAATGGACGATCATTTACGGTCGTCTGGTGTTCCGCCCAGCGTATTTAATTTATTGTAGGTATACGCATCTACTTTGCATTAATTGTCTAAAAAACGGAAGTCGGCACCAACGGTGCAGGTTTAATAAATTCATCGTAAAAGTTTGTTCCCCCGTTCTCGAACCTTCAGTAATGCGAGAAATTACCTAGTAAATTCATCTCGAAGTCTAATCCCGAAATTCATCCGATTAAAATATGGCAGAAGGTAGGCCAAAAAGTATTTTTTAAATAAAATTCGAAGAAGACGAAGAGCTGCGGCGTACCGATGGTTTCGAACTTTTTATTTTAAAAGTCCGCTAGCCGGCCCTTTTCGATGGATCTCCCCCTTCCAGGTTGAGAACCACTCGTGTAAACGGTACGCTTACAGCTAGCGCCAAATAAATGCTGAAAACGAACAGATTTTAGCCAGCTGAAATTTTCATTTCCTGATTGCGAACAAATGCCTACCTCGTGAAAGATTATATGTACGAAAAAAAAGAAGGAGCGAGGGGAGAGGTAAGATCTCTTTCTGAATTTTTCAGAAGATTAGAAAATTCTGGCCGGTTCGCTTTGAAGGCGGAAAAGGATTTGGTTCCGACAAAATTTTGCAAAACTCTCATTTTCTTTTTCTCGAAATTTTACAGCCCCAAAAATTGGCATCTTTTCACCGTTACTCTAGTCGTAGGACTGACGTCTTTATTTATTCGATAAAAATGATCTACTGGACAGCTATATGAAGAGCCTTTCTACGCTATTTCTTGATCGAATTATGTTATTACTTATTGGCATCTATTCACTTCAATTTGTGCCAGTATTAAAATTCGAGGGTAGTAGCCGAGGGGGCTACGCCAGGGTTTTAACATTCTAGCCACGACTCAGCTGGATAAATAAGTTTTCAAAAGTCACGGGAGATTCTCAAATTCTGGCGTATTAAGCGTTTCTACGCAGTAATTGTTTGTATGGAACCCGCTAAAAATTTCGCAGTTCTGCGGAATGAAATGTTAGCCAAGAAAAATAAAACTAAGTGAAAAACTAATCATTTGCAAAATACCGAAGTTGAAAAACAAATAAGAAAAATACTGCAAAAAATGGAAACTTTCTTCTCTATTTTTTATAAATAAAGCTGGCCTACAACCAGGAGCCAATGATAGTGCAATATATGCACGAAGTTAAACATATATGAAAAGAAGTTAACAATTAATATTGCAAACAAAGAGAAAATAAAATATCAAACAAATAAAACAAAAACGAAAATGTAAAATATTATACATAAGGTAACTGTACCGAATATGGCATATATAACTTTAAAATTGATACATTAACTTGAATAGTGACTCTTAATTAAAACTGAAAGAAGGAATCAGGATTAATCTTTCACTATATAGTACTAGAGCAGTAAAGCTCCGTAAGACCAATTTACTTTTTAATGTCAAGACATGCCAACCCTAGCGTACCTTCGGCGTATTTTCCACGTTTTGTTTAAATTCACCAATTTAGAATACATCTGTTTAAAGACATCATTTAAATTCACAAGGATAGCGTATATAAACACAAAGCAAAGTATATCAAAAGGTACGCTCTGGTTGCCTATTTAACGCCGGCATGTCTAACCAGAAATTATATTTCTTTACTGGTCCAGTACTATGTAGTCAAACCGATCGACGGTCTTCGATGTTATTGTTTCTAACAGTGGCGGCGACTTAGATTTTTCTCGTGTATTGCACACTTTGCACACTCGGAAAGAGGAATATTAGAATTTAGAAATTATATCTCATTTTGATTTTAGGTTCAGTTATTCGAGACAATTCCATTTGTTGAAAAAATGTTCCGAGTGTTGCTTATGCAACATATACAACACAAAGTTGCGGCCACTGCTTTCTGACATTAAAAATCTGTGGAACCAATTTTCTTCGATTTACATACATTTTTCTGTCCCGTCACTCAAAATGATAACTCCACAACGGGTATTTCCAAAATTGGGCACCCCCTTTCCTAATATGGGTTACATTTATTCTAAATATACTCCATATACCTAATATGGGATTCCTGAAAATTATGCAAAACTTCAAAATTAATGTTATGAATATTAATTATTATTTCTTATAAAAGTTACAATGGCACGTGACAGTTATATATCGTAACAGAACATTTAAAATACATAAGTTGATAAAAGAGTGTGTTAAACAATAAATTTATAAACATGAACAGTGATAACATCAAGAATTAAAGGAGTTAATTAGAATCAAAAGAACAGTAGTTAGATTGTAAAAAGAATGAATTAGAATGAATTTAGAAGTACAAAACATGAGATTATATAGTATTTTGATTATTAGTTTAAAGAGGAGGTTCAAGCAAATTTACAGAGTGTTGGAGAAGGGTTTTAATCTTATTGGTTAATAAAAATATGTGTACAGGAAATATGACCAATGGTCATATAAAATATGACATAAAGTGGGTGTTCACAAATAATTTAGTGGAAATTAGTATATATGCAAGATTACAAAATAGTATAAACAAGAAATGAATTCATAGGAATTGTGTAAACAAAGTACCTATTTATGTAGGAAGATGATGTTAACAGGTGAGTCTTGACTTGTTTGAATGACATGAGTATTTAAGAGTGGAATAATACGAGAAAATAGATTGAAAGTAATGATGACGATAGTTAAAATACGAATTTAGGAAGTATTATGAATGATATGAAAATATCGTTACATGATAACATTATTTGTTATTTTAAACATAAATAATTAGTACCCCTATTACGTTCATCCTCTCAATTTTGATGTGATGAAAATAAAAAATTTCTAAAACCGAATTGGAAAAAGAAGCCAAATGCTAATATTTTCTGTTGGTATTGATCATATTTCAAAATATCAGTTAGTATTTTGTCCAAAAGTTATGAAAAATTCCAAAAATTATAAGAAAACAACTCACACAGATACCTATATGTACATATACATATACAGTTGCATCATCTTATTACGTCATTTCTTATTAGTAAACTGATAAGAAATGATATAAGATTTTTGCTACTAGTAGGTGATATCATCGAGATCTTTATCTGTTGATTAGTCATAGTACAAATGTCGCATCTTACCTGTATTTACATACAGGTAAGAACACCTTTTGGCGGCGACTGTTGGAGATTGCAAACCCCTAAACCTCTTACGATTAGATGATCCCCACAATAATTATCCTCAATTTTTTTCAGCAGATGGGGTCAATAGTTCAAGGGAAACAAAGGTAGATACTATAAAAGTCAAAAAATATGGTATTCTACCTATTTAAAACCACTTTCAGTGTTACACCATACGAAGGAATATTATTTAAATATTCCTTGATTATTTAAAATATTGAATTTTAGTTGTCCACAGACTATTGTAATCCTTAACTTTTATGAGACTAAAATATCAAACAAAATTATTAATTCAAACACTACTTTGAATTTAAACAATTTAACACATACAATCAAATAGTGAGATAAGAAAGTACATGTAATACTTTTAGAAAAATATAATGAACTAAACTCAGTTTACTGAGGATCGATTGTATCGTTGCCAGGGTTTATATACCCATTCAGGGTACATGGTGTATGTGAGTGAATATGGTGAATAGACTAAGTGAAGTAGGGATTGTTACAATAGGGATTTTCTGATTCGTAATAAAATAGAGGGACAGGTGTATTTAGGTCACTAAAAGTGGCAATGGGATTTCACTGATTGTGATGTTTCAGATGGGTAAATTGAATATTGTTTATGAAAAGTATAATGGGATGTTTAAGTTAACATCGAGTACCTGTAGTTTAGGTATTCGAAACAGTGTTAACGAATATTATTCGTCATAATTAAAAATAGACAAAAATATACGTTACAGATACCCCATAATCAGTACTTACATCAAAACTGGTACCCTTTATCCTAGTGCCTAATTCAGAGCTGTAGTTGTTTCGTGACCGGATGGAGGAACACCAATGTTAGATTAGATAATGTTTTTAATTAATTTCAAAAAATTAGATCTAGTCTGGTAGAAGATGTCCAGTTTGAGGAGCAGATCGGTCGTACAGAGACATTGCACTATGTATGGGTAAACATGTCCCCCAACATACAAGTGAAAGAGGTCTTAAGAGCGATATTTTTTCTAAGAACTCTGATAGTGATTTTCTATGGTAACTCACTATCTGATATTCGATAGCACAGAACGTACCGTAATAATAATAGGAGTAATATTTTTTTCTTTTTCTTAAACTGTTCACTTCAAAGCCCGTTAATAATTCAAGAGTCTGTATATTTGCAGGATATTGTTAAAAAAAACTTTATGTATCGGATTCTCCAGAACTTCACCTAAATTTTCTCAAGTTTATTAGGAACCTTTTCGAATTTTACAAAAAAATTATAAAGTGTGGAGGCAAATTTAATGTGTGACTTTTCTGAGAATGAAGATTTTTTAGTTCGGCAATCTCGAGATTCATACTCGTACTTCATAAATTCTCCCAAAATATGATGCAACAAAAATAGAACCGACTACAAAAAAACAAACACACTAAGAAGTGAAAAATAATTCTTTTAAAATTTCTTTAGCAAGATGTAGGTCTAGGGACTGGAATTTTTGAAGTCGGTGCTAATTAAAAAGTTTTGTCGTATAAAATTGAAAAGAATTGACGTATAAAGCCTATACTTGGTAAAGGAAAAGAGCGCCGACTTCAATAATTCCAGTTCCTAGACCTACATCTTGCTGGAGAAATTTTAAAAGAATTATTTTTCAACTTTTAGTACATTTTTTATTGTTTTTACTTCGAAGTCGGTGATATTTTTTGAAAGAAATTTTTTTCACTTTTCGTTTCTAGCGTTAGCGACAATATTGCTTTAAAATTAGTAGTTTAAACTACCTCTTCGATTCTGAAAAAAATTAAATGAGACCACTATGGGATCATGCTCTACCATTTAAAAAAAATTTCATAACAATCGTTGCTTGGGTTGAGAAATTATGTTGGATTAGACATAAAAAAAAAAATATTTATGGTGTTAATTGATAACCTTCTCCTTTTTTATTTTCGAAGTCAGTTAAAAAATAAATTTTACGATTTTTTTAAAGGATGCAATAGGTACCATTTTGAAGAATTGAACTGAATTAAAAATAATTGGAATTATTGACTTGAGATTTACGAGCTACCGCATATATGCATCAAAAATTTGCACACATAACGGAACCTTTAACTCGCAAGTAACATTTTTTCGTCAAGTAGACAAAATTATTTTGTCCTAAAAAGAAACTCTGTTCATTCAAAATGAATAACTGATGATCTTCTGATTTTCTCTCTACAACCTTTGGTTTACCTGCGTTAGCCTACCGGCAGTAGATTTTCTATATTTTATACCATTGACCGGTATGAATTTCTCTTCATATAGTTATCAATTATTTTTTATGAGGAAGCCTACCTACTCATAAACCTATTACCTGTTCTATTCAGGGAACTATTTTATATTCTCCTCGACGGCGAAGATGGGAACACTATTTCCACAATATTCATCATTTTCTCCATGCAGTCACGCATGTCACGATGAAACCAGTGAAAAACGTGTCATACATCGAGAATGTAGCTGTGGGAAGTTGAAAAACAAGACCAGCGCCTTAATCGGAATAAATTTCGAACAGCTGCCACTTTGCACGCAGAGTTTTTCGAGCTCAGCCCAAACCGCTCCAAGTTGCCGTGTTATATATCATTTACTTTGGCCAAGAACCAAAGAGTAACACAAAAAAAAAGAAAAAAAAAGTACCCGACTTTTCGTTTTTATACGAACCACAAATTTTGCCGCCTTTTTCCTCTCTTACTCGAGATTCCCCGATGGATCTACACACAGAATGAAAAACTTTAAACATCGTCTGACGATTTAATGCGTGTGCAGTGCGTGACACCAAAATTTCTACTCGATAACACACAACGATATTGTAGACTAAATTTTTTTTCACCCTGCGTTCGAAAAGCTCGTAGAAGTATCGTAGCCACATCAACATTTTCAAGTGTACTCATTAAAATTGTCTAAATATTCGGACCCAAGGGTGGGAGTAAGTGTACGCTTTTTGTTTCACGATTTTCTGAACATTTTGGGCAACAATTTTTGAAAATTCATTTTTTTATGTACCCCCTTTGGCGTTGAGTCAATTTTCAGGGCGTTATGTTGATCCGATGGTTTCGAAATTTGAAACACACATTTGAAGAACCATATCGTTTTTGGTCGGAATCGCGCACATAATCTGTCCAGTAGGTCAGTTTCTATGTATTTTTCATTAAAAAGCGTACAGGTCGCAATTTTCAATCGATAAGCCTGAAAATTTTGGCATACATATGTGCTTTTAATGAAGGACAGTGCCACCAATTTTGGTGCAGATAAGTCTTACGGTACGTCTGATAGAAGCAAATTTGTAGAAGTTTTGGAAAATTAATGACTCTAAAAGGAGTAATTTTCAAGCTATAGTCACAAAATTTGGTACAGGTATTGATTTTAAGTATATCTAACATGCTTCTAAATTTGATTTCCTGTGGCGGTATTATGGTTTATTCCCTGGAGCTTTTGGAGCTGTTAGTTTTTCATGTTATCTCAATAAAAGTTGAAATTCTCCTTCAATAGTCATGAAATTTTGTTCAAAGAGTACCTCTTATACAAGAATACGACCTAGCAATTTAGTTTGATTAATCTGTCTGTTCCCAACTTATTAGTTATTCAGTATGATTTTCCCTCTTTTACTTTCTGATAATGGTTCTGAAAATATTCATTTTTAGCCTTCATCGAGGAAACCACTCATTGTAACCTGAAAACAACCCGATCTCAGAAAAAGGTAAATTTTTGCCCCAACCACTACCAAACACTAAATTTGAACATGGACACTAAATCTTTGCTAAGATTTTTGGAACAAGAACTGAAACAACTGCACTATACTTTGTTTTGCAACGTGGGATATTTTTTATCTCATATAAGTGTTTGTTTTCTTTTTTTATATATATGTGGAATACCTTGTCGTGAGAGATATTCTCACCAGAAGGAAATTCAACAGAATTTAAGCGTGTTCAGCACTTCGTATGTAAGTACGGGTAAGCAGAACCAGACCGAACACTGGCAATTTTAGAGCCAATTCTGAGAGTTTATATACTGGTTTTGGCACACGCACACAAACACACGTACGTAAGGTAATACGTACGTTAGTGAGAACGGCCAGTCACATCATCCCCTACCGAGATAAGAGATGTCTGACCAGTTCGTGTACAAATTGTGACGTCATTGTACCGTGTCACGATTCAGTACTCGTACATTACCTGCAAGTACATGCAGGTAATTACGATCGAACGAGTTTCGTGTGTTTAACATCATATAGACGAATAATTGGCCTGGCCTTGGGGCAGCGACTGTCGTCGAGGGGTCGGAGCCCCTTTTACCTCATACCAGTGAGTCCCCACAATATATATATAATCTACAATTCTTTTTACAGCAGGAAAGAAAACCATTGAATTATTTCATAAAATTGTAATTATTAGAACTTGAAATAATTTTTCATTTACAAAAAATAATGATTTTTAACACATTCATAAAACATTTTGAAAACATGATAGGTACTTAATTTGTGCATTTTATCGCATGCATCGTATTTGTAGGGTGTTGGTAATTTTTTGCGAAAAATATAAATATTTTATATACTACCTACTTTGTTAGAACAATGTTGGTGATGTAAGGGATTTTTAAACAAAGAAAATCTATTTTTTCTTGCAAAGCTTGCCACGCAAGAGTTTTTTGTTTCATTTTCAGAATTAAAGCAAAATACAAAACACGACATAGAGTTCACCAGCACCCGTTTAATGGACGTTCCCTTCAAACGTCGCATGACCACAAACATGATTAGGGATTTAAACTGGAAATTTCAGTCGGACAGTAAATATTCGTTTAAAATTTTTGAAATAAGTTCTGCGCTTCTTGTACCTTATCCAGATCGCCGAAAACTTGGGGACCAGCTGTGTGAAATTGTGTGAGCAAAAGCAAGATCAAGAGTAAATTCATTATTTACATTCTGGAACATTCGTAACAGCTTTTTTGTTTTCAAAATTTCTTGAGAGTACACTGCAGGCCTCGGTTTGGAACTCTCCTGCATATACCTGAGAGTATTTAAAAAAATAATAATTCAGACCCATATTCACAAAAGTCACTTTAACCTCCCTTCACTTAAACTTCACTTAAAAATGACTTTTGCCACAATTTTGTATTTAAGATTGTGGTAACATTTTATTTTAACATTGGAACTCTCACAAGAAATACAATATTCCCACATTTTTAAGCAGAAAATTGTGCAAAAAACTTTTTTAAAGTCAAATTTAAGTGAAGGGAGGTTAAAGAGACGTTTGTGAATTTGGGCCTAAGTGTTTGTAGCGGCCATTTAAATCGGGCCCTCTCAGAAAGTCCGGTCTCAAGAGAATCATCCCCTTTCTCTCACTCTACGACCTTGAAGTTACCATTTAAGTCCACTCAAAATATGAACGAAAAAACCCTACAGCAGTAATACTTCACTAGATAACCCAATTTATCAATTTTCATCTACAATTCAAAAAAAAACAAAAAAAAACAAACCTAAATTGATGTAATGTAGAAAAGATGGTTTTTACTCCTTGCGCCGTAAATACGAAAAAGACACTTCAAGCATCACGTGTGACTTGCTTTTCTCCAGCAATTCTTTTTGTTTTACATTTTTATCGGAAACTACGGAATCAATAGACAACAAACTTCAACCAGACTTCGTTCTATAAAAGGTCTACCTTTCGTGAAAATTACAGCCCTATCTATTCCTTTTGCAGTTTTATAAAAATCGTGAATATGAAATTTTCTCCAAAAATTTTTTCTTTTCCAGTTTTCTCGGAAACTACGAAACTAATAGACCCTGAAACTTTCATCAGACTTGCAAATTCGTAACCATGTAATACGAAAATTTCAGTCCGATCTTTTTTGTAGTTAGGTACCTCAAATTCCAGGAAAAACAACTTTTTACAGGAATTTTTTGTCTCCTGGTTTTCTTAGAAACTGCTAAGCTAATTGGCAACAAATTGCTACCAGACTTGATCTTATAATATTGTAAGACTAGGTACCTTTTGTAAAAATTTCAGTTCTATCCCTTTCAAAGTTTTCTCAGAACTAAGAATTAAAATTTAGGTTATACATTACATTTATATAACTAAAAATACCAACTTATATAACAGTGTAATTCAGTGCCTATGTGCAAGCAGACCATATCATTTAATGTGGTACACGTTTCTATTTTTGCTAGCTGGTAACACGGTTGTTTCAGTGGAAACAACAAAATTTGTTTGTTTTATTAGAGATCATGTGTTGAATACAATCAATACACACAAATGAGCAAATGTTTCTTACTCACTTTCCTTCCAATCTTGTGCCGGCTTTTTACCCCCTTAGTGGAAATAAAAATGTGTACCATGTTAAAAATTAGGTCAAAATTGAAAATGGTTTTACCAGTGTTTTTTTTTCTCACAAACAGAAAATTTTTATAATCCCCACCCCTAACACTTTGTTAGGTCAATTTTAATACACTGTTTGCAGGAAAATTGGGTAAAAACTGACTAAAAATTACAAATTACTGACATGACAATGTCTATGAGTGCTGTTTCTCACTATGGGACGTGTCAAACAAGCGGAACAATTTCGGTGGTTGTGATACACTCTGCTGTATAGGTATTTCTATAAATTATTGCAGAAAAAACCAAATTTATCATCAAATTTTTTCTGGTGTGATTCAGAGTGATAGTGAACCAGTGTGCTGACCCTCATTTTTGGCTTTTTCCTGGATGTATCACGATCAATATTTTTCAATCTTGTTTTCGTTTCTGAGTAGCGTAGCCTGCCAATTTAATTTTAAGAGAAAAATTGCAAAACATTTTACAGTAGGGTCGTATTCATATATTTAAAAAGTAGGTTTAATCTTGGTCATGGTTTGGCATATTTGTTCCTTGATCTTTCTAGTGAAGGTACAGTCTTGGTTTTGTGCTTTATGCATGACTAAGGCCTAATACACCTCAGTGAAGCTATGTTTAAAATATTGCTCAGTGGTTGTTGTGGCAATTGTGAGTACCCCGAATTCATCCGCCTATAACGTCGGCTGCGTGACACCGTAGATACGGTGGTTCAATTTTATAGGCGGATGGAATATAGGTGACGCCAGTTCAGATTTCCGAGCTGGCAAGTTGTGATTCACACATTGCAGAAATATGATGGGCTATGTTTTCATATCCATCCAGAAACGTCACAAAACTTTGTGAAGTCGGAACAAATTAAAAAGGTAGCTCAGCTATGTTTAAACTTGATTACCTTTTCATGCAGGAAAATAGTGCATTTTTTGCATATCTGTAATCTGATGTAGTCTGTGGTAAAGCGACATTTAAAACATAGCTTAGCTGAGGTGTGTGACGAGCCTATCACTATAGTGTATCCCAAATAGAGCATGAGACATCATAAAAAACAGATGGATCGGGGGAAATGGAAAGGCAAAGATTTATAATGTTTAACCACGAGCTGCATCGAAACCGTTGTTCGCAAAAATATTTTTGTGCTTTTACGTAGCTGTGAAATGTAAACATCTCTGAGATGTTCGTCATTCTTATTTGGGATAAATTCAGAGACATATAGCTAAAAAGATGTCCAAACAGCTAATCAAAAACATGTCATGTTGATGTTTGTTATTGTTTATGTGTTGTAGCTTGATAGTGTGTGTATTGTTATGAAGATGTCTATTTTCAACACAAAACATGCGCAGAACCTATAACTAAATTTCTTTTTTTTTTATATTTTCACGTATTTTTAAACCAAAGTGGATGTGTGGGACCATCGCTTTAAGCTGTGTATCTCTGGATATACCGTACTCTTACTCATGACAGTGGTAAAAATCTCTGATTTCTTGGCAGTATTAACGAGGTCATGTACAATGCCTAGTCCCGTTCATTGCAGGTGGTTTTCAAGTCAGGCGAGTACAAGAGCGTATGCTGAGGGACTAGGAGGGGCAATTTTGAAAAAATCTGCTCTATTAGGAAAAGTTCTGCAGTAAACTTGGAAGAAGCTGTTCAAGCTTACCAAGGTAGAAAAAACTTTCAAAAATTACAAAATCTACGCCTGCAAAATTTTCTGTAAATGAAAAAACTAGTATCAAAAAGACAATATCCACATCATTATTGAATTTTTTTTTTTTATTTTTACTTTTTTTTAAACAGATTATCCGCACTCGTCAAGCTTGTGAGTGGACCATGAAATTAATTTTTTTGAATAACGCGACCTTCACACGAAAATGAAGAAAAATCGTGTCAATGAAAACACAAAAACATAAATGCATATCTACCACTAAGAAAACTGGGTTAGGGTATTCACCAAATGGATCCCGAACAAATAACTTGTGAGAGAACTATTTATCGATGTTAGGATGGTCATATTTTTCATAACGCCTGTCCTTTCGAATACTATCATAAATTTTCTGTTAGAAATTGCTTTTTTTAGTAAGGTTCGTCGTTTATTGTGCGTGGGATATCGGTATTCGAATTTTTCGTATTTTTTTCAACACTTCTCGCTTCCAGCCGTCCCCGTGGTTCCCATAATAATTCAAAATGCCATCGATGTCAACTTGCGAACATTCTTTGCGTAGAGCTTTACTTTCATTTGAATTCTTTAGGTTTCGTCGTTTACCCATTTTATGGGTAACATATCGTGAATTATACACAAGCAAGACGACGACGCGATGGTCGTCGAATAAAATTTTCGGAAATTTTTGGAAAAAAAATTCTCCAGTTACGTGTAAGGGCTGGTATCTATTTTGGTACCATAAAAACGACCAATTAGGAGGACGGGCCGACCTTTATTTTGCCTAGAAAATACAACGAACGCATTAAACGCTGGTTGAACTTTAGATTTCAATAATTTATCTCAGAGACTCTTCGTGGGTCGTAGAATTTGTGAAAGTAGGTAACTTCTACCGAAATTCCACGAGTGTAGGGCCTGTCATTCGTTTAATTCGGTAATGGAATCTGAAACATAAACCAAATTTGTTTGCCCTGGTAATGCATACGATGAAAGGCCAATGCTACGTGGTATTCAACGGGCTACTATGAACACAAAAATACCATGTTCCCAATTAGTGCCATGGTAGTCTTGGTTTTGCTCAGTCAGTCATGATTTTTATCTTGCATAATCAAGTCTTGGTCTTCGCCTTACACAATCGAGTCTTTGGTCTTTGATCCTACTTTCGTTCTAACTCATTAGATTTTTGCAGTTTATTATCGATAGCTAAATGTGACTTATAATTAGTCTCTTTCAAATTAAGAAAAAGAAAAATCTATTTGTTCCATAATCGCCAGGCGAATAGGTATACACGATCATTGCTTATAATACAATACTGTAGCAACAAGGGAAAAAATAAAGAAGGCAGAGGAGATTGCATGGAAATGTAAAGTCATCACATTTCACAAACGATTGTGATTGTTTTTATGGACAGATTTTGGCTGAAACAACATAAATACAACAGAGAAAAAACAGGCCCTGTTTTAGGATTTCTTCCTGGAGGGGGGGGGAATTGTATCACATTTTATAACAATAATGAATTTCTCTGGAAGCCGTTAACAATTTTTTACATATTTCATAGATGTAAAATTTTAAAAACCGTTGTGTTTTAAATTAACCTTCTTTTCTGGCACAGGGGGATCATATCCCAAATCGCCCCCTTTAAACCGGCCTTGGGAGAAAAGAGTGTCTATTAACGGAAATGATAAATGTCGTAATTCATCAGTTATCAATTACCAACAGATAACAACCCATTTTCGTGGATGATTCTGATTTTGGTTATAAAATTTCACCAGAATGTGGACGCAACAACCATTGGATTTTCTGATGTAAAATAAGAGGATGAATTCTACAGAGATCAGATATTTACGAGCGTTCCGAATGGGTGAAGCAAATATGCAGTATTCTATTATACTCCTAGTCTTAAGAGATTTCGAAAAACAAAACAAAAAACGCTATATGCGTATGAATGTCGTAGAATACAAAAAAATACCCATAAATTTTGTTATAGTCGTTCTGCTTGAGAAATTATTTATCAATAATTAAATAAGTTTAGTTAAAAACGAATTTTTAAAAGATGACCTTTAATTTTTTTTTTTTTGGTTTTTGGTTAATGCGAAATAAACATTATTTTGGTGGCAAAGTTTGGCTGCAGCATTGGTATATTCAAAATCGCATTAGTAAGTAGAATAAAAGCTTATGAAAAAAAATAAAGTAAACTCTCAAAAATCTTCTTTGGAATACCAGTGCAGAAATCAGCAAACACTATAACTGCCCATATCTCAACATGCATAAAAAAATTTAGAAGTCATAAAAGACGGATTTGAGAGGCTTGGGGTCTGTTGTAAAATAAGATTCCCATCCAAGTCTTGAGAAAACTTTAAAGCTGAGAAAAAATTAAAACAAAAAAAAATTTAAAGTATTCCTCTTTTTTCCGCACAATTTTTCATTTCAGTAAGTAAAATAAAAAATAAAAAAAAACATGAAAGAAAAATAAACACCGGTGAAATTAGATCCCCTGCCCCCATTTTAACACTCATGCAAAAATGAATGTATCCTGAGTATCGTCTCACGATAAGCTGAATTTATTGCATCAGTATAGTGACTGTACTTACTCATGCTTTCAGTGTTTAATGAAACAGTACCATCATTCACACTCTTTTGTTAGGAGAGGAAGCATCGAATGATTGAAATTAATGTAACCTTTTTTGTAGAAAATTTAGCGACAAATATTTTTATGCTCTGTTACTTTTTCAAAAGAATCAATATTTATTGAGATAAATGTGGAAAACCATTTTGGGGGGCGTATTAACTCCCATATCTGTGTATACTCCCAGTGGGGATAATGTGACTTTGAGTATGTTATTTTAGATGCCAAAACCGATTCATTAGTGAAGAAATCAAAACTATTTTAATTTGTCCAAATAAAAGTCTTTTTATGAGCTTTTATTCTATTCAATATACTGAGATTTTAAAATATATCAATACTGCAGCCAACCTTCTGCAACAAAATAATGTTTATTTCTTATGATGTTAAAGCCAAAGTAAATAAAAGCTTATCTTCTAAAAATTCATTTTTAACCTAAACATATTTATAATGCCTATGTGGAATACCTTATATTGTGGAAGATATCCCACCAGCAGAAAGTCTTCTGCAGTAATTGCGTGTTCATCACAAATCATACACAAGGTATGTGGGAGCCAAGACCTTCACAAACACTGGAAATTTAGCATAGATTTTTGTGGCCTTTTATACTGGCTCCTTACACACACTGACACACATATGTAAAAATTTATGTGTATATGTGATAATTGCAACATATTTTATGGTTGCTATGACAACCAGTAAAATATGGCACATGCACTGATAACCCAGATCATGATGTCACTCGAAGTGTGAACTATCGATTTGTCACAATCCAGAGGTTGAAACTTGCTTGTAAGATTTTACAAGTAATTACAAACAATCATTATTTCGGTTCAATGTGCAGTGCACAATATTAGTAACCTTGTGGTGGCGATTGTATTTGTGGGGTCAAGCCTCTGTATCTTCATGCGATGTTATGCCCACAACCTACATAATTGGAGAGACAATGTTTACACTGGTATATTGCAAGACAAAAGTAGCACTTTTCATTGATCAAGGTATAACATCGATGTGAATAGTAATCCTAACTCCTTGTCAAAATTTTTACATGAAAGTTACAAGGTAACAAGGTTATGCAATATTAATCTACAAGACAGCTATTGAAATGACAAAGTCCAACTTATGGTAATGTTTTTATTTTTATTTCAATAATATTAAAAAAAGTCACTAACCTTCCACTCTATCAAAATTATTAATGGCAATAATATTGAAAGAAAACATAACTACCCCGAGTTAGATTTGAACCTGCAACCTATTGCATGACAGACTATGACCGGTGTTCATATTAGACACTTATCGTTCACTAAGATACTAACCCTAAGGGTCTGTTTTTGATTAAGCTCCAAACAATATTTCAACTGAGAAATAGCTTCTTTGTGACGAACTATAGCAAAGCTACGAGTAAAATTTAGTTTTTCTGAGAAATATACCGAGAAATTTAAATACTAAACTGACCCTTAATGTTAGGAGGCATTGCGTCGACTATATCAATACCAGCCTAACCCTCCGGACATACCGCCACAGTTGCTGATGCTGAAATTGGTGTGTTCACCGCATACTATCGTGATAAAAATACTTCACCCATCATTAAGATTATTTGCGAGACATTTAATCATAGGCGCTTCCTGATTGTTAATATTATAAAAAAATATCTTCCTCGACAAGATTCAAAAGTGAGTTTACATGACTCGGAATTGCTCACTGGCTGCATTCCCCAAAGTTTCCCTTGCATACGTAAACACTCAC